>JAOWBL010017803.1:16580-30621 GCA_028564865.1 Zenarchopterus dispar
ATCTTCTTCCACTTCATCCTCTTCATCCTCTAACACTCCCTTGATTTCATCCTCCTCTGTTGATTCCTCCTCATCATCCAAAGATTCATCTTCTTCCACTTCATCCTCTTCATCCTCTAACACTCCCTTGATTTCATCCTCCTCTGTTGATTCCTCCTCATCATTTCCATCTTCTTCATCATCTTCCACTTCATCAACTTCTTCCTCGCATAATAAAGAGCCAACATCTAATAAAAAGGAGAACATTGTCTTCACGTATCCAGAGATAAAAAATAGCTACAATAAACCCAGCTTAACACAAACTAAACCCACAGCCACAGTTGTAAAGGAAGCCAACTCACAGCAGACAGACAGTACACCGATTAGTAAAGGTTCTTCAGTGAGGCGCAGTGGCAGTACTGGTTTGAGATATGGTTATGGACGAAGACAACCTGGAATTTCGTTTAGAGGGAATTCAACCCATGTGCCAAATGGTTACAAGCCTGCTGTCACCTCTCAGTTTAATTTGCCAAGCAGAACTCAGAGCCAAGGTACGTTAAGCACACGTAGTTCACCAAACTCTCAGTCCACTTTACCAGAAAGAACAGGAAGCACATTGGACAGCCATGCAACATCAGATTCATATAATTTTGGCAAATCACAGTTTGCATCAGAGTCTAAGACTCATGGCTCTCCAGCTCTGGAAAGAATTAATCCATCCACTTCACAGAGTGGTGCAGTCCATCCTGCGACTGAGGACACACCAGGTTCTTCTCAAAGGGCATCACATGCTTCTGCAAGTTCACATGAAACACCCACTTCACGGAATGCACACAGATCACAAGATCAAGACACATCAAGCAGAGATGAAAATTACGGATCTAATTCAGAGACTACCAAAGCTGAAGAACCAAATTTAAGCACTAGAACAAACACCAACAAAAAGGAGACAAAAGAGAATGAAGGAAATCATAAAAGCACAAACGAGAAAGCTATAGGTTCTCATACCAGAATTAGTTCTTCATTCGCAGAAAGATTCCCCTGGTTAGCAAGTCGTTATCCAGGCAGATTTGGTTCGAGTACAAGGGCAACATCCTCCCGGCAGGATAGCAGGACTCCTTATACCAGGGTGTCATCTTCTGTAGGGGCTGGTAGACCACTATTAAGGGGGACAACAACCAGGCTCTCAGGGGCTGCAGGTGCTACAGAAGTGTCTTCATTACAGGAGACCACTGAAGATCTGAGGACTCCAGTCACTACTGATGCACTAAAGAATGGGATTGGATCAGACTCTCTTAAGCCCTCTATTAGAAACCCAACTACCTCAGCATCAACTTCCTTAAATTCTGATTCCCAACGTTCCTCAAGTGGACACAGGGACTCCGGTGAGCCTGTCCACAGAGAACCCTTTAATGTAAATAGTAATGGCCATAAAGAGGACTATATCAGTAAGAGGACTGGTGAAAGCAGGGAAAAGACTGCAGACCCTGCGTCCACCCAAAAGAATCCATCTGTAACCTCTGCTATCCAACAAAATGCAGAAGACAATGGTACAAGGGAACCTTTTTCCAGGGCCAACCCCAGCACTTCATCTGGAGTCAGTCCAAATTACCGTCGCCCTGGCGTAAGTATGAATGGGAGAGCCCGCAGTCCTCTTCTGACTACCAGGCAGTTTGGCGGGTCAAGGCTACCCATCCGACCGCAGCCAGCACAGAACTCTAGGCCTGGAGTGTCAACATTTGATTCGTCCGCTTCATCATCTGATCCCTCTTCCTCATCAAACCTGCCTCAGCCAGTTTTAACCTCAGATCATGATGTTGGCAGTAGTGCTACTGTGACAAAGACTGGGGGGTTGATTGGTGGGAACTCTCAATCAACATCATCTTCGTCTTCATCTAGAGACAGTTTAAGGATTAATGGCGGTCGGTCTCGTCATCCCATCATTAGAGGGAGGCCAAACAATGGAGGACTCAAACCCAGCAATGGAATTGGTAAAGTTATTTTCTATGTTAATGCCATTTAAATGTGTTGACAACTGCTGTCCCATGCAAAATGCTTAGATATCTCCTTCAGCTAAAAGTTGCTTCAATTATGAAGTGTAACACTATGACTGTTAAGTATTTTGTAAGACTATGACTGATTCAAATCTGTTATTGCTAGGTAAAAATGGGCGTCCCAATCTGACAGCAACAAAAGAAAAAGAGGCCATATCTTCTCAAGGAACTAACAAGGCCACTGGTCAAAGGTCAATCACTGGACCTGATGGAACCAAATGGGTAACTAAGTTTAAAGAATTGATCAAATTTGAGGTTACCAATATGTAAGCAATAAAATGAATTACAATTCTGCATTCTTATCCAGTTTCAGGCTAAAAGGTTACCCCATAATTTGTCCTGTTGCATTAACAAAACCCATAGAAAAAAACATCAAAACACTTGACTAAATCTGGAATAGCATGCAAAAAACTTTTAGTAACAATTAATTGTACTTCTTAATTATTTGTCATTGATTTGTTCCAAAATCCTCAATAAAGTGTAATTCATTTTCCCAGATGTTTCCTTTTGAAAAAAAACTGGATTTTTCCAAGTTGAGTAAATCTAAACTCAATAGTCCACAAATTCTTTGAAACATCAATTGCAGTTTAAAAATATCAATCAAGTTGAATTTTCTTGACTGAAACAGTATTATAATGCACAATGACAACTTGGGTTTATGTATTTTTGGGAGGCGTTTTTCCAGAAAAATGTTCTTTAGATCCGTAATAAAGGTGCACACCTTAATTCAGAAGATTTTTGATTTTAAATCCTTTCATGCACAGTTTTCCTCAAAATATACAATTCATGCATCGAAGTATCGACACTGGCAATTTTTCCTGAAACTCAAAGTGCAGTCACTCAAACTTCTCACCATTCAGTATTTAATTTCTGAACTTCCTATTCTAACTGGAAGGTTTTTCTTTTTTCTGCCAGAAATCATAGATTATTTTACATTTATTAATGAAAAACAGGTCTGAATGTATGTGAAGTTTGAATTTTTATTCTAAGTTTACGTCTCTGCCTCTATGCTCTACAGAGCCGTACTGTGTGCTTCCTATATAGGTATGCAGTCCTACTTTGTCTGAATACAGAGAAATGTGTTATTAATCACCCAGCCAAACATGCTTCATTACAACAACAGCCAAGTACATAAACGTGGGGTTTCAAAATCATGAGAAAAGGAGCAGTGTTTTCTGTTCTGAGATTCTGGGATATGGCCCAGCTGGATGTAGAGTCACTCTCAGCTGAAGATGCTAAGTGACAGATCTCAGACTATCCTAAATAAGATGTACTCGAACTACAAACATAGTCGAGTTCTTTTAGCCGAATCAAAATGTTCATTTTGTTTCCAGCTGGGGTCTAAGTTAACAACGTTATACTGGGCTTCTTTCATGGTGTGAGTATTTCCAGCAAAATTATGTTGCCAAACTGTCAGCATGTTTAGTATTGAAGAGGGAGAGGGAGTGAGTCAGTTTTATTATATGTGGCAGAGGTGCATCCGCTAATCTCAGCTGCCTACAATGAAAGGTTTTAACATTACTTGGTTAAAAACTTACTACCTGCACTTACAGTCCCTTAGCAACCACAGTTCATGATCTTTAACTTGACCCTTTAATGCACCGCAGTGCCGCGTTTAAACTTCACCCTTCACCAGAGTAATCCAGCGCAGTAAGATTAAGTAAGATCTGGCATTGTCGCACTGAAATATGTATCGGACCTCCCTGGAAAACACATTGCTTTTATCCTAGCATATGTCTCCAATATACTTTATGCCTCATCATCAATGGTACCTTTGCGCATATGCAACTCATCAGTACCATAAGAATTAATGTACCCCTATTTCCTCACACATGCTGGCTTTTAAACTTGCTGATAACAGTCCACATGGTCTTTCATCCCCAAAAATGAGCTAAAATGTGGAGTCATAACACGGATCACAGAACATATGCTGATTGCTTTTCTGTCCATCTCAGATGATCTTGTGGTCAGAGAAATGTAGGTATTTCTGTACAGAGTTGATAAGTGCCTTCTTCCTTTTGTAACATATTTTCCAGTTAAATATATTGATGCTCTCTCATGAGGGGCATTTTCCAAGCCACTCTTGAACCTATAATGATCACAGTGAGCTCAGAGATCATATACATAAAGCAGCAGTTTACAGTCATCATCCTGATGCACTGAGATTTAGACTTCCTAAAAATAATTTTTAATTGAATGATAATTTTCAGACAGATTTATTATTCATGACTCTTCCATGGTTGGAAGGACAAGCCTTTTCTGGATGCTCCATTTACACCCAATCCTGGCATCCACGTATTTTTGCTGATGGCAGAATCACTCAGAATAGTGTCACTTGTAAATTTTCTAAAATTTTCTGTCTTTTGTTTCCTTTCACACAAATTTTCAAGCATTTTTTATGGCATCAAATTGTGAATTTGCGTAAATAATTTAAATACATAAAGTCAGTGAAAACCCGTATTTCCTTCAATAGCTGTGTCTGTTGAAAAAAAATTCAAACAACTTAACCATTTACAGATTTAGGTTTTAGTTGTGTTACAAAACCTTTCAACTTTACTGAAACTATGGTACATAAAACATATTTAGATTTTGAATACTTCCTCCTTCTAAAATTTCTTGAAAACTCCACAAATCCGATTCATTTGAATTTCCTTATGAGATGGTATTTACAGAAAAAACATGGCTTACATAGACTGCTATATGCCAATATTTTTGTCTGTTCAGGTGGTAGATTTGGAGCAAGGGCTTCTTATGAACCAGGATGGGCATGTTCTTCAGGACTCCCAGGGAAACCCCAAGAGAGTTGTTCTTGGGGAAGATGGACGCACAATTTTTGGTAACATGCTTTAGTGGCTCTTATTTTTAACATTAAAAGCTCAGTCATGTGGTAATATTGCATTTGACCAAATCTACACTACAGTTTACTTACCACCTCATCATCTGAAAAAGACGGTTAGTTTGTTCTTTTGCACTTTTGTAAAAGTTTATAAAGGTTTTCTCATTTTCCATTTAGTAATCTTTCTTTAAGTATATTTATTTGCTTTCTTCTCCTCATGCGACCCAATCCCCTGCCACCAGACCACCTGGGCAGTCCTCTGGTTAGTCAGGAAGGTATTGCTCTGTTTGGTCATGGCAGAGAAAGCCAGCCTGTGGTCAACCCCAAAGACAAGGTCCTCATGGTCGGAGGCAAACGTGTTCTTGGTTTGGACAAGCTTCGTCCTAGGACCTCAAGCACCACCACCACCACCACCACCAAGGCCCCCACCACCACACCTGAACCCACCACCAGCGACTGGTCCGAAGAGGAGTTCACCTCTCCACTGCCATACCCAACTTGTCCACCAGGAACTGTCTCCAAAACGGATGAATACGGGTATCCAGTTGTGGACCCGGAAGGAATTTTGGACTGTTATCCAGAAGGTAAGTCAGCACATGATAGTTCATATAAACAAAAGCTCAAAAGAGAAATGAATGATATGGAGATTAAATAACACACAGAAGTATTCCCATAAAATGGATTTTCAAAGATTAAATTGATTTAGCAAGCACATTCATATGACCAACCATAAAAGTATCCTCACTAAATCTTTCAGCTGTATTTTTAATGATTTAGGCTGCTTCTTATCTATACACACAGTTAACTGTATGTGTAACTGTGTGTTCTAGTCATTGTGTATGTCTTTGTGTCTGTGAGCATACTACGTGTGTGCATTTCTGTGTCAGATGAAAATGATGAGGAAATGTCTGCATGTGGGAGCTGGCTTTGGTCGGAGTCGTGCTGGTTTAAACACTCCACAAGCTGTCAGCTGCACATTGTTATTGATGTTACCATAAAACTGACACACATGCATAAACACACAAGGACGTTGTTGTTATTGGTATTGTTGCCAACATGGATGAGATTTGTTTTTGAGAATAATTTGTTGTATTACTTTAGAATTCGCACAAGTTTCCCACAGACAAATGTAATAAATCTGCCATTATAATAAGAAAAATGTTGCTAATTGTATTGGATTTTAAATTCAAATGGATTGTGTCCATGGTCCTGTGACATTGATGCTATAGCTTGTTCTGCTTCTCTGACAGAGGACTCCTCGGGAATGGAAATGGATCACATGCTTACTGTGTCCATGGTGCCTGATTCTTTAGCTCTTGAGAAAGGTATTGGCTGAGTATGGCTTCAGACCGACGTACCGCCACAGGGCTGGGATGGACTAAACTGCACTGTATGCTCATTGTTTGTTGACAGTTACACTGCACTGTTTGTTTCTTGTTTCATTTGGTTTGTGGATCTCCTTGCCAGCTAGTCCCTTCCCTTCCTCACTAACTTGCCTGTGGTCTCAACCTTCTTGTGCATTTGTTTTGCTTGGTTTTGGTTCATTGCTTTGGTTTCTTGCTATTTTCCATTATAGGCTGTTTTTGATCACTTTTATTCCAAGATCCTTGCTGCGTTACTAAGCTGAAGAGAATGCTCTGGCTTATTAGTCAATGCAATGTTTTTGCTTTTTCAACCTTGCTTTGCAGTAGATTGATCTTTGCTTCAGCCAAATGTTGGCTGAAAAATCAGCAGGGATTGCTTGATGTCAGCAGTTGCACTTTGTTGTTTTTTCTAAATGTATTCAAATGCCCAAAGGAAACATTTCTTTTCTGTTTTGGGTTTTGCTAAGAAAGTCACATTGAGTGTTAAAATATTTTCTTAGCATTTCCCAGCCATGGCATGAGCTGGTTGCATGCATGTGAACCATGATGTAATGTCAAGGTCCACTGGTGCACCGCAGGGTAAAAACTGTGATGAAAGCGAAAGCGTTTGTTACCTTTAGAGATTTGTCAAATGGTTGTCGTCAAACATGCTTAAGATCCAGGAAAGAAAGTTCCAGCTTTGAACTTGAGCTGAAATTTGGGACTGAATTAAGCCTAACGGTCGATTTAACAATCTCATAATCATCATTCGGTCATTGAGACCATTAAAAAGGTTAATGAAACTCAGCAGCTTCATTAATCCTTACGTTTGCTGTGAATACTGTAAAGCTAATCAAAGGCTCATTGACATGTTGGGTTTCTAGATGATTTGTTTGTCCAGCCTGCCTTACTTCCAACTACCACCACCACCACCACCACCACAGAGATCCAGCCAAACACCAGACCGTCCAACCAAGGTCCTTCATCCGAGTTTGATCTCAGTGGGAAGAAGCGATTCACAGGTACTTAAAAACTTAAATGTGCATCCATCAGACAATGCATATGCTCACCATAGTGAAATGTTCTTGTAAATTAAAAAGAAAACAATTCACATGCTCATTTCACAAGTTTTTGTTTTGTAGTTCCCCTGATTTCTATGATGAGTTAGTGTCCTCCAGTGCATTATATTAATAATTTGATACTCACAGTATTGTTTTCATCTTTTTTTTAAAGGAAAAAGGGTCTTGTGAGTCAGACTTATGAGACTATTCAACTTATAATTAATGTTATCCACTCCACTCATTAAATGTTAGCATTTGAAAAGTTGACTTTCTTACAGAAAACAACGACGGCTGGTTGTTTCTGTAAATGATTGTGAAGGTCAGTTGCGAAAATGCTTCAAACATTTGCAGATACGTTGTTGCACGCGTTCCAAATATTTCCATCAAAACAAGTTCTTGCTCGACACAACTTTGCCCAAGAATTTTTTCCATTCGCCTGGGGTTGTGCTGCATTCAGTTGACCGCAAAAATGGGAAGTTGGGCCTTGAAGTCACTTCATTTCAGTGCACAAAAGTGGAAAAAGCAACATGGCAGCATCCAAGATTGCTTCCCTGTTTCACTATTAAAAACAAACACTTGTCAAAAGTTTTGAGATTTATGTTACTAAAGAAGCAAACAAGCTAAAATAGTTTAAAGTTAGTTCTTCTTATTTTTTTATTTTTTATTTTTTTGGGTCAAATTAAGTTTTTGTGCGTGTGTGTGTCTGTGTGTTTCCTGCAAGCTAAGTCAGGATGGGTTGCTGCTTTGTTATCAGCTAGTAAATCTCACTATTTCAGACATTTTCTTATTGTTGTTTTTTTTTTCCTTCAAAATCCCAACTTCCCAGTTGCCAGTGAAAACAGCATCAGTACCACCCAGGATTATAGTGAGTGTTTTAAAGAAAAATACAAACAGATCAAAGCATTTATCTTTTCCATCCTGGAATCTCATGGCATTGAAGCTAACCGGCTCTCCAGCACTGACACAAACCTGTGGGGTCTGGATATGCGAGACTGATGAGCTTCTGAGAATATTTAGACGTTAAATAGCCAGATATTTGCATTAGGGGTTAGGGTAGACCAAAAGATGAGCTGAAATGTTAGTGAATTGGACCTAGCTTTGCTGTGTGGTCAGAAACACAAGATTATGTATAAAAGCAAACAAAAATCAGAACTCTCTTTATGGATTCTTTTTGTTGCCACAAGCATCCAAAAGAATCTGATATTGTTGGCTTGACTTAATCTCTTCCAGAGGCTTGCCTCGGTTTCTAAACCCCATATTTCAGGTTTCTTTTATGAATAATAGATCTCCGTTTAACAGAAACTCAATGCCGCTTCATAAGCAAGGAGTCCAACTTCTCTTTATTTTTAACCACGTATCCATCTCCCAATATTGACCGTCTTCCAGATTTACTGGATTCCTTTTATGAAGAAATAAATCCCCAACCAGCACATAATAAGTTATACATTTTTACCCTACAAGAAAATAAATAATAATAATAAAACATCCCTGAACCAAAAACACTTGCTGCTCCCAGGAAGGTATTTTTATAAGGCTGCAGTGTTTATTCAAGAATGAATTAGACAACTTACTCTGTTATTTAGTCTATGGGATGTTTACATAGCTAAGAAAGGTAAAGAACTTTATTGACTTTACACACATCATTTTTTCGTGAGTTCGACTGTTTATGTGTTGGGTAGGAATTCTTAGGGCTGTAAATACTGGTAGGATAAAAGCTCTGTTTTGTTTGTGGAAGAGCGATAAATTTGAACCCCTATCTTGGCTTTCTGAGTAATAATCCATAAATATATAATCCTCTCAGACAGAACAGGAAACATTTGATGAAAAAAAGAAAAATGGTTCCTGAGGCTGCACAAACAGAATAAAACACATGAGTCTAATAACAGCTACAAAATGTCTTTTTCACCAGGCTTGTTTAAGGTTAGTCGTTTTTGTTGTAATAGCAAATACAAATAAAGTTCAAGCATTTTCATAGAATAACACACAGAAAGGAATTCAGACAGACTCCAGAAAGCAGTGTGGAGGTAAATACCATAACTCTCAGAGGCTTGTTACTTTCCTCAAATAAAATAACTAAAAAAGAAAAAAAAAACAGCATTGGTATTTTAGGGAAGAATAAGGGGATTTAGTTGAGCACTTTCATAAAATAAAATAACTCATGACTGTCACAGTCGTCACTGTAGAGACCAAAATACTCTGGCTTCTGGCCCAAAGTCCAACTCCACAAATCCTAGAAACATTAGATCCTGCAATGCAGTGGGCTCCTGGGTTAGGCACTCCTATTTCAGCTCCTTCTTTATAAAATATTTATCCAAGCCAGGATGCAACTGCTTTCTGTGGTGCTATTTCCCCAGAGCTTACAAAGCCCTGCCAGAGCCACACACATAGTTGTACAACTGTTTTCATCAGCTCTGTAATACTCCCCTGGTGGATGAATTGACTTTGACAAGTGTAATTGCTGGGCAGCCCCCATTCATTTACAATGGTAATGAGGCAGCTCCTTCAGAGCCATAAGGTCAGTGTTTCACAAATCCTGTCCAAGCAGTATATCACTTCAGATGTGAGTGAGTCCTTCGTTACTTGATCCTTTTCAGTATTTGATCCTTGAATAATGACTTTTCTTTTCCCGTACTGACAGAATAAATGCAGCCTGTCACTGTCATTTATTTTGATCTCTCTTAGAAACCTTTTAAATGTTCAAATTTATGGCCGTTTCTTTATCTCTAACGTCTAAGCGATTATTATCTGCTCCAGAACAAGAATGAGAACACATTATGGCTCACTATTCACACCGTATATCTTGGTAAACAACTGCTATCTTCTGACTACAAATCCCACATAGACATCTGAAAGCTGTTAGTCTCCTGAGTCAAAAATGGAAATCATAAAAGTTAAGGGCTCTGACCTTAGTAGAGGCAGAGGAGTCAGCTGGCTCAGTGTTCGGACTTCCTCTTCTCTGTTTATTACTTTTTAGTTTAGGTCTATTTTAGCAGCTCGCGAGTCTTGAATGAGGCATCCAACAGAGGCTTCCCAGCCTCATTATCTGTCCAGGCTGAGTTTCTCTGAATGAATCTTACAGAAAAGCACAAATGGAACGAAATGGATCAAGAACTAGTTCTCAACTGTGTGAATAGAATTTACAGCAACTTCCAGACCGATTGCATCCAGCGCATTAGAAAAGAAAATCAGAGCCAGGCACCGTTTGGTCTATAAAAATGCGAGAGACTTATATTTGCCTTGTGGGACTTGTATTGGAGCTGACCTTATTTGAACTGTCCTTGTACGGTTTCTCAATGATCCACAGAAGGTTTGTATACAGCCGTTTTCTTTAGTGTTTTTGGATCTATGTTTTCAAGACAGAAGAACACAATGTGCCTTCATAGAAGATGATTGAAGAATTTAGTGTAAAAATAAAACCAAACCACAAACCTTGACAGATAGAGGCTGTCCAGAAATACACCCTTGACAGATGCATAAATGTGCTGATCTTGACCGTAGATGACACATTTTTCAGTTTTTGAATGCAAAGTCAAAGGAGCCACGGCACCTGCCTCATATTGTTCAAATCTAAGGGTCTGTTGTGGTGTTTTGGCTCTCAGATATTAATAGGGGATCTTGATAAGTTCAAATAAAATTATTGTCTCTTAGTTTGTTCCTTTGCATTCAGTGAGTTAGATTTTCCTGTATTAAATTGCCAATATCAAGATATGCCTTGCTTTCTTCCATAAGCACACATAACTGAAGTAAATAACTTATTTCTTGCCTTCAGCTCCATATGTGAACTATGTCAGGAAGGATCCAGGTGCACCTTGCTCTTTAACGGAGGCTCTGGAGTACCTTCAGGTGGACGTCCTGGCAGGCTTGATGGAGAAGGACAGCTTGGCAGCCAATCAGAACCAGCCTCCAAAAAACAAACCTCATAACTTCACAGTGGTTGCCATGGAAGGCTGCCACTCCTTTATCATCCTGGACTGGGCCCGTCCTCTGAAAAATGATATGGTGTCAGGTAAAAAAATGTTTCTTCAGAATTAAAACTGCATATAGAACTTTGTAGGCGCAACTACCTAAAGTAAGTTTTATAACATGGGATTAATCAAGATGCGCCAGTGATCTGCAGGTGTAAAGAGCAAAAGGAGGAAAAGATGAGAATCAGGGCCATCGATATAAGCCTCGGCTGCATCCATCTGGGCTCACAATTTAAGAACTGCCTCCAGCAGTACATAGAATAACGTAGCTCAGCTCTCACTGTTTTACATGGAAAATAAACAAAAATCGCCTGACCTAGAAAGTGACATATGGAAAATAGTAATAAAAAGTGGAGATTGAAGAAAATGGCCTACTGTACAAGCTTTTGTGGACACTCAGGGGCAGCAGTCTTGCCATATAGAGAAGCATCGTGTTTCCTTTGGCAGATAAACTCAAGCTCCTGGTCATGCTGTGGACGGGTTCATCCTCTGATGTGTTAAACAGATGGCATGCCTTTATGGAAGTTTTCTTCCTCTCTTTCTTTTTCATTTGTTTCCTCTCTGCATACACAGGATATCCTGACCCCCCCACCCCCATTCCCCCTCTCTCTTTTTTTTCTTCATTTGTCCCCTTATTGTTATGGAGTTTGAGTTCACAATCCTTGGATCGAAACTGTAAGATGGTAACGTATCCCATGGTTCTTGTTGTGTAGGATGCCATCCAAATAGCCTATTAACTGTGAAATGTATAACCCTGAAATATCTCCGTTACTGACCCCAATCATATATTGTGCAGCGTCTAAATCTGAATATTGGTATTAATACTAAACCTAAACTTGTTTTTTAACTTCTTTTATTCCATTGTCACTCAGCAACTATTAAAACACACTACTAAACTCTGTCCAACCACACTCAGTAAGATGTTTTACACAAAAGACTTTGTCGTCCCCTAAAAGGTGATTTCTACAGAATGGTTTCTACATTGAAAGAGGAGACTTGTCAGAGGAAGTTATACTTTCAACTTTTATCAGACATATTGCAATCCAGAAACCAACTGACTTCTGAACTTTTCATGTATATGTATCTAAGATTGAAAATATACTTTTTCTTAAACACGTCTAAGTTCACACACGCAGATTAGATCACAAACTGTTGTTTTAGTTGTAAGTGTGAGTATGTACCACCATGGTTTACACTTTGCGGGTTATAGACGTTAAAAAAAAGAAGAAAAAAAAACAAAGAAGAAGTGGATGGAGTCAGCTGTCATCATACGCTGTTAACCTAAAAAACAGCCTCTGGTTCCAGTCCTTGTTTGAGTAGGGGAGATTTTCCTTCAAGGTTTTGAGAAATATCATTCACTGAATGCTAAATGTGTTGTTTTTGGCTTTAAAAATCTAACATTCGGGGAAACATCTGATAAATTTATATCCAAAGTAAGGAAAAATACTCCGGGCAGACGGCAAATGCTCTATGAAACCTTGAGTATGTAAAATGGAGAAAGAATGAAAAACCAAAGTAAGAAAAGCAAAGTAGCGAGCGTTTCCCTCCTCTGTTGTGAACAGCCAGCTGTGTTGGTGCGGCTCCAGTAAAAACAGAAAGAAAACTCAAACGTTCGGTAGAAACAATTGGTAGAGTGATCCGCAGCAGAACCGTTCACCATACTTATAAAGTGAACGATTGAGGGCTGTTAGTCACTGGAATCTGGGATTTCTGTCTGCGTGGCTAAGCAGAAGAGGAAACCAGAGAGACAGGCAAGCTGCACGACAGACAGCATGAGCTAAAGAAAGTGACATTACTTAGTTTTTGGGGTTTTTTTAGGCTTAAATGTATGGAAGTAACACCTACAAATTAAAATAGAACACATGATATCTGTCACTGCTCAGTGGATCATCAGTAAAACCTTTCACTATGTTCTATTGATTTTATGTTTTTGAAAGGAAATTCTTTGATAATTACTCTGCCATATTTATACATCAGCTTCAGATCATATCAGACTAACTTCCTACCTTTTTACTCCTATATAAGTAGGAAATGAGTTATTAATTTTCTCATGTGACTCTTAGCTAAAGAAAAAAAATAAATCTTTTGAGGTTTTACACGTTACTCTGATGGACAAGTGGAGGACCTGATTTCCATTTTTCCAGCTAATGAGATTCACCATTTTACCTTGCAGGTTACATGGTCTACAGTGCTTCATACGATGATGTTATTAACAATAAGTGGTCTTCAAGGCTCTCCAATGGGACACACCTTCCTGTGGAGAATCTCAAGCCCAATTCTAGGTAACATGTGTCACTCTGTGTGTTTGTGTGCTTGGAGAGAGGTTAACACATGCAAATCCAAGTGATTTAAAGTATAATTTCACACATGGGAGACATAAAAAGCCAGAACCAGACTTTCCAGAGATGTGCTTGAATCCAAGATCCCTGACCTCTGTTTGACAGAATATGGATGCATTCTGCATGTTTGTGCGCGATTTTACGACATACATGCATATCAAACCAAGCTGACACTAATCAGAACTGATTGCGAGTTGGATGCTGTAAAGCTGAGAAAAGCTTCCTGTGAATAACGTAAATCAGTTTGGCTAAACGGAGGCAGGCAAAGAAACAAGTTTGATTCTTATGTGGCGTGCTGTGAAACTCTGCTGAGGTCCTGGAAAATACAGTGGAACATAAATGCACCACATATCGTCTGACAGTTTTTCACAGATATGGCCCTTTTAGTATGTTTCAGTTATTAGAGTTTCCAGAACCATGTCCTATGAGACCTGGGTCAAGGTTTGTTCAGTTGTACATTCATG
>JAOWBL010017880.1:0-35489 GCA_028564865.1 Zenarchopterus dispar
TTCTGGATCATTTTTGTTATTAAATTTTTGTATTGGATTTCCTGCATCTGAGTCCTCTGCTTATTCCTGGCGTGACACTGATAAAAACAAATTTTGAAACTAAATGTATGATCATGATGTACGTCACACATCATGAAACGTTTTTATCAAGTTCTATATTGTCCAAAATGCCATGGTGATAGGAATTAGTTTATGAACAGCATGAAGATGCCAACCTTATCAAAAGAGCACAGGGACATTCTAGCTGAAGGAGGATTCTATGTGTAGCCCGTGATGCACCTTAAGCTTTAGACACGATTGAGTTTGACTACCTGTTTTGGATTTGGGCATGATTTTATCAAATGGGTTAGACTGCTTTACTGCGCAACAATGGGAAAAATATTGCTTAATGGCTGTGTCACAGAGGCCTTTAAACTGGGACAAGGCTCTCATTGGGGTTGTCCCTTGTCCCCTTTGTTATACACCTTAGCCATTGAGCGACTTGCCGATGCCATTAGGTGTACAAATAACATTAAAGGTGTGTCTTAATGGTACTACTCATAAACTGCTACTTTATGCCAATGATACCACACTCTTTCTGCCTCAACCCAAAATGTCAATACCAGATCGGGTGTCAAATACTGATTCTTTTGGCAATGTTTCCGGATAAAAGGATTAATGATGACAAATCTGAAGCTTTACCATTATGTGACCTTGGTGATAATGTTGCTCTGGTCAACTTCCCCTTTAAGTGTTCTGCTTATGGGTTTATTTATTTGGGTGTAAAGATTTCTCCCAGTTTAAACAATCTATTTAACTTTAATGTTTCCCCAATTATCTCTTCAATTAAAAACAATCTCAAACACTGTTTTGACCTCCCACACCTTCTTGACTGAGTAGTGTCAACCTTATTAAAATGAATGTTCTTCTGAGGATCCTCTATCCACCGCTAATGCTCCCACTGAGGCTGTGTAACTCTATAGTAGCAGGTATAGGTGCTGGTAAAGGCGTTGTCCACGTTTTTGTGGCATGGGAAGAAACCTTGCTTTCCTCACTGAAGACTCCAACCACCAAAACATAAGGATGGTCTATCATTTCCTCACTTTAAGTTATATGATTAGGCTTGTCACATATGTGTTGTCTCAGCATGGCTGAGGCACTTTCTCAGCTCCAGACAGGAAAACAGCATTAATGCCTGACACTGTCCCACCTTGTCTTTACTCAATCTGGTCACAAATGCAACATCCCTGCTTTCACCAGAGATTAAAAATAACCCATTATTAATAAACACAATTAAAACCTGGGAGGCAATTAGGAAGTATGTCAATTGAAGCAATAAACCCTTTGCCTTGCACCCCATTTTAAAGAACAAAGCTTTCCCTCCTGACCTGGGCACTAATATTTTTCAGTATTGATATGATCATGGGATAAGAGTTGTTGGAGATCTGCTGGAAGCCAAAAGGTTACTATCATTTCAAGAACTCCAAACCAAATACAGATTACCATCTAAACATTTTTTCAGATACCTGCACGTTAGGCATTTCATTGGCAGTCTTGATTTTTTTTTTTTAAAGCAGAGTCAGAAACCTCAGATATTGACTTGTTCATGCTACAATTAACCACTGAGAGGAAAAAAATTGATCCTACTTCAATAAAAATACTGCTGACCATCAGTAGATCTAGCATTGAGAAAACGTAAACCTTATGGGAGAGGGACTTGGGGTCCTAAATTTAGTGAGGAGTCCTAGTCTAGGGCAGTGAAGGCAGTGGGGAGACTATTTCTGTGTAACAAGATAACAGAGAGTGAGTACAGGATTTCCATAGACAGGGTTTCCATAGACCCCCCTCCCCACCCCCTACCCCCCCCCACTCCCCAGTGATATGGAGAGTTGCTCAATGGCTTTAAGTTTCTGCCACCACTAAAGGGTAAAGAAAGTTCTGGGCTTCTTTTTTAAGCCATCTCCCAAACGACACCGCAGCATTGGTACGCAAGGGGTGCTGCGATATAAAGTGGCATCTGGCTGACTCCTCTACTAAGGCATAGGACCCAGGGGGCCTTTCTAAAGAATTTTGTGCCTTGTACCTGACCTGCGTATTTTATGAGTCTTTAGAAACACCAATATTATGTGATATGTAAAAAATGCCCACAGATTATTCCTGTTGCAGCTTTGATGTTTTTGCTGCACTGCTGTCAATTTCACTGGCTCTCTTGTGCTTGTAATAATTTTGCTGTCATGTGCTTTATTTGTTTTGTTTGTTGTTAAAATTAAAAATTCATAAAATATTTTTTAAAAAGCAAGTACAGAAACTCCACTTTTAAAATACTGACATTTTTCTGACATGCTCAGGAAACATACTTGACTTCTAATTCATGAAAGAATAGCATAATTAAAATAGGATTCAGATTTTAATGCAAGATTATTGCAATGACTGCTGCTTTTGATTTTGGTTTGTTCTTGACATAATTTTCCCTTTATCTAAGTGGCCTCATTGACATGAGTTTTTTCTTTTCCCTGAGAAACTGAAGGACAAGAAACATTCACAAGAGGCAGGGAATAGAAGCACTACTAGAAATCATGTAAAGATCAGACAAGGAACTGTTCAGAATGTTGGTATCTTTTTTTAATTATTTTGGCGGGGTGAGTTTGCAACTTAGTCCTTTTACAAGGTTCACAACAGCAAAAATCAGGTTTCCCCTTATCAGAGATTATGTATATCCAGTGAATAATGTGTTGGAGTTGGCAATGAAAAAAAATATACTGGATGGTTTGGAAGCTTCAGGTGAACAATAAGTGTATTTCTTCTTAAAGGAAGGGTATGCAATTTCTGGATGATGTCCTGGATGACATAGATTGAGAAGAAAATGTGCCCTATCACAAAGGCACATGTCTAATGCAAAACCCACTGCAAGAAAACAAACCTTCCTCAAGATAGTGATTGGCTGTAGCAATCTGTTATGTTTTTTTCTTTTTTTGGAGCAGAGGCATAAGCTATAGCCAGGAATCTGTATGAATACCAGTTTTTTTGTTTGGTTTGTTTGTTTTTTTTCCTGTATACTCATGAGATATGCATCTAAGTGGCAGTGAAAGTGTTCTGGCTAAGAAATCAAGTAGAAGTCTTTGCCCCTTGCTTAAGGAAATTATTCAGCTGTATAATACATGGACAAAGAGGGGTGAGTGTGAAATTTCTGATAAAGTACTGCCTATACTATGTTTATCTACTAGAGTGATCATGGAGCAGCATGATAATAAGGAAAACTGTTACGGTTGGACGAACACAGACATTCATCAATTCTGCACAAAGATGGGAGTCTGGTTTTTCATTTTTGATCTGCTGACAGTGAAGCTTTAATCAGAATTTTCTGTCAGCTCAATGTCCTTATTATACGACTCAGCACAAGTAAAAGGACACCCATATGGCACCGTAGCGGCAGGATAGTCAGACAAAAGCAGAGAATAGCCTTCCTGCATTTAAAAATACTCTGTGATTAAGGGCTGTGAATTGAAAATCAAAGGCAGTGTGAAAGCAAACCAAGACTTCAGCTAGTGGTGGAGCCTGAGGCATACAATATACAACATCAGCACAGAGTGAGGCTGGTGGACTTTGTCTAATTTGTCTTGAACTCATATTGTGAAATCTCAAGACAATCCATTGTTTGTTTTTTCCTCACCAGTGGTACTTGCACAGTACTGCTGGTTTTGTGTCACTCCAGTGAGTTAATTACATTTCCAGAAGCCTTCATGTGTCTGAGCCCCAGAACACATGACAATAATGAAAAAGAAGCATTTTCTAACAGTGAAAATTAAACATGAGATGGGGAATTATATCTTTTCTAAACAAATGAATGGATAAGAGGTGTGTGAGTGTGCATGTTTGTATGTGCTGGATGAACATGCTGTGTGGACCACCTGTTTCTTTAGTTTAATCCTTATCTAAGTCTAGAATTTATGTACTAAGTCTATCACAGCCTGAAAGGAATATGTGTCCAGATTATCTACAGTCCTACCCTACTATGTTAGGTCTTATGCATCGTCAACAGCTGAAATACTAAAATCACTTATTTGCCTTTGTCAAAATTTGCAGCTGGCACGTCTGAAGAAAGCATCATGGTATTAGAAGTCCCCAATGCTTGATATATTAAAGGAAGGATAACTGCCTGCTATGGATTTAACAGATGTAACCCCGCCTAGAATTTCACAGTTCTTTGCACTCGCAGTCTCCTGCCTCCATCAGTGCTGAAGGTAACTCCGCTGCGTGCGTAAAGCTCCTGGACACCAAGAGGACGCCACACAGTTTCCGATTCTGATGTACTTCTATAAAGAAAGAAGCTGAAGACAATCATATCTCAGTTTATATTTAATTTAACAAGTAAAAAAAAAACGATTAAATTATTTTGGCTGTATTAATTTCTATGTGCAGCCCGCCTCTTGGTCGCGCGCCTTTTTTCGTCTTGTACTGATGCCTTGCACCAGAGTTGCCGTAACGACACGGTTCATTTATGAAGAGTAAACAATGTGCAAAGCATGTAAAGGATACAGTGGGAGTTAAATGTGGACGCTGGATTTAATTGCCTGAAAAACAAAGATTCAGTCAAACTTATGGCGTGAAGGTAAGGCAGAGTTCTTTATTTATTTTTATTATGTCATGTACCAAACTTGGAAAATGAGAACGAAAACAGAACAAGAATGTCCACTGTATAACTTCGATTAGATCCTGCAAGGTTGTTGAGTATGTTGAGGAGTGTAAGTGGCATGCCCTTTTTTGTGAAGGATGGTTAGCGCAATTAAGCGCACGAGAGGTCTGGATGCCACAAGCTTATAGAACAGGTTTGTTTGTGCCAGAGGACTGTTTCTATTAATCATTCCAGTTAAATGTGACCCAGAACAGCTGAAAAAACTAACATTCAGACAACTCTCCATCGTAAACCACCCCAGGTAAATCCCCCTATAAAACTGGACTACAGTTTAATTCTTTCTGCGTGCGTGGAGCGCATCTCCCACACCCAAATTCCCATCTGCTTGTGCTTTCCATCTGGTAATCAGCGCCGGACTCTCTGGAGACAGTGCAGGTCCTCGACACCGCGCTTCGTGTCGGGCAGGTGAGCGCTGTTCTTGCTGCACAACCTAAACCCAACGCTGGCTGAGCCGGATTCAGCTTTAACAAGTTCACAACGGAAGGCTTTCGAAACGAGGGCATTTGTCTGCTGCTCTCCTGATTAATCTGTGTGTTTTATGTTGAGGCTTCCTGTAACACTCAGGCCGTTTTATTATTTATGAAATAGAAACAGACTCCATCATTATCACTGGATACACGCAGTACACGGTGAGATGTAATGCAACTTTTGCATTTACAATATTATATTTAAAAACTAAGCACCAATGAAAATATGTAAAACAGTAATGGAGAAAAAAATCTGATATATGCATAAACTATAGTGTCAATAGTTACATGACTCAGGTTGTGTAATGATATAATACAAGATTAGAAACAGTTCTACAGTTTATGTGGGCCATTAATTACCTGGTAAAATGTGCAATGATGCTTCATGAAGCATATATAACTGCAGTTCAGTTTCTTCACACTTCACTACAGATTTACAGTCATTTTAGCGTTTTGTAAAATTTTCAAACAGCATTAGATTTGTTGTAGGGCTACAGTTTTTAGATTGATATTAGACACAGAATAATGATCATGGTGATGCAAATATGTTTGGAAAAAGCTTTTTGATTCAGTAGAAATTGATTTGAGGAAAAAGGAAAAAAATGTTGATGACCAGGGGGGAAAAAAAACCTTCTTAAACAACAAACTACCTTGACATTTGGTCAGCAGCTGCTTTCTAAGCCAGCAGCGACGTGAGCGTCTGGGCAGGTCAGGTGATAATAGAACCTGCATGGCACATGGTGAGTAAAAGTGATGCTGTCAGACTTTATTTTATTAAATAAATTGGTCTTGTCAACACCGTTTGGGTAGAATTACCTTTGTGAGGGCTTTCTTAATAGAATGAATTGATCAGCTGATCTCAGCTGAGCCTGGATGAGGTGTTTATATGGTGTCTATCCAGAGAATTGTCAAGACACATTTTGAATTCTGCAGCTTCTGTCTGATCTGTTCCACCTAGCTGTGTGTGAGAGAGAGAGAAAGGGGGGGAAAAAGTGTCGCCAGCTCTCCCTCATGCAATGCCTGTCCAAACATGACTGCTTGGACAGATTTCACTTAAAAGCCATTTATCTGATTATTGATTACTTGAATTTTCATCAGAAATAGACACTAAAAAAGGACTCAGGCTCCATTGCAAGTAAAAGTCATCTTTGCTATTGCTTGAAACTGTTTGAATGTTCATGCCAAGAGCATATTTACATCAAGGTAGCACACAAACCTGGAATAAGACACAGCATTTGCACAGTATCTCAGGGGTTTGGGGCCGATGCAGCAGTTTCAGTCAATACAGACATTTAAATTCAACTTATTGTTCTCAAATGGCTTTCAATATGGATATGTAAATTTGACTTTATATACCCTAAAGAGTATTTTGTGTATGATTTTCTGGTGCTTTATCCATTATACCACAGCTTTTTTTGTTTGTTTGTTTAACAGGCATGTTTGAAAGGTTTTAACAACAAGATCTTGTATGAATTGAATAGGGTTTTGTGTGGTTTTAAGTTTGCACACATGAAATTCATAACAGAAGTGTCATTTTTTGTAAATTAAATTTGTGGTACCAGTTTTGATAAATATTACTTTACACCCATAGGTATCCAAAAGGCTTGTTTGACTTCACCAGGGAAATTAATATTAGTCTGAATCTTCTTTCTTACTTTTAAAATTACTGCAGGAATTGAACATTTTCAATTTACCTTGGAATTTTTTTATTAACAGGGGCAAACCAAAAAGCCTTTGGACACAACCCTTCATAGAGCTGCAAGAAATCAGGTTTATAAATGTGTGATGGAGCCCTGATTAATAAACTTTACCAGAGATTCTAAGTGTTACATTATATTTCACTACATGTAGCAAACACTTTTGTTCAAAGCAACTTACAACTTAGGAACAAAAGAAGCCACAGTAAAGATGATAAATTGCACAGTAAGTGCAGTTAAGAGAGCATTTAGGTGTATAAAAACAGTATTATAACAGTAACATTCTCCTTTAATCTCAGTAACTGCCATGATTGCCTGAACAGCTCAAAATGAAAATCTGCATTAACTTAATATGGACTGGATGTGCTCTCCTAGAACAAATCATGTATCAGCAGCTATATATTTCACATTAAGAAATTAGCCATGAGTAGATGTCCTTTGTTTAATGTTATATTAGATGCAAATTTATTGGAATAATGATAGTTTTACCTGCAGAATAGAAAATATTTTCTGTTGCTCTTTTTATTTTTTTTTCTTCAATTTTCCCTATACCAGAGATAGAGGAATCCCAATTCCCAGTTGCAATCAATTCAACTTGATATTTGCCATCACGCATCAATGGCAAAACTCACCTTGTGCATACACTATCTGAAAGACAGCATGGCTTTGACAAAGTAACAGTATGTATCACACTTCGAATGAGAACTGATTGCATTCAACAAATAAAACATTTTTCATTTCATTTTCTGTAGTCTCTATCTCTTTCAGAACTCACACCTAACATTCCCCTGTGATGTGTGAAAGTGAAAGTCATTTAGTTTTAGGGCAAAGGATAGTCAGAGTTAAATTAAACTGTGGAGAGTGAAATTGATTATGTCTATTTATCAAATCTCACCTTAAAACATATGTATTTTTAAAATGTGGTGTAATACTGAAAAAAAATCATATATATAAGCAAAAGACACCATATTACCATATTAATTTCAGGAAGCTCAAACAGTTTCTAACTATGATGCATGGATAACATGTATCACAGCCAGAATGTTCTGACCCAGGGGCTTCAATAACCTTTGTGTGTGGTTGTACCTAAAACATAAGCAAACAGAGATGAAAATAAACGGTTTTGAAATCAGTTCATTTTATTGACTGAATGCTCAAACTGGCCTCTAAGTTTTGAATTTTATGCTGTAAACAAATATCCATCTAAGCAGCTCTGGAATTTTTTAGTGTCTCAGTAATAATGCATGAGTCAAATGTGACATCCACCTACTCCAACAAAGCTGCACAGTTCCTTTTCCATGTCTCACAGGATATGCAGTGTGGTTACGTGGCTGAAGTGGCCCCACTGTGTTTTGACAAGTTAAGCATGTAATTGTACATTTTCTGTGAATGTATCCTGGGCCATATCCTCTCTCTCTCCTGAAGCCCATTCTCTGGCACACCAAGTACGTCAAAACTCTGGGGACAATCACAGATAAGGATGGAGGAGCCAATTAGGTCCAAAAGCCAGTAGGAGATCTATGATGAGCTGATTATACCTCAGGTTGCTGGTGTATGCTGATAAAGTTCAATTATTTTTGTTGGTCTGTTTGTGCTGTATCGCAAAATTAGATATAGACAATCTGGTGCATTGTGAGTGTGTAGGGATAACATTTTGTTTCTTTGAGTATTAGGTTTTCTGGACAGTTGTTACATGTATTTGCTGTTACATATATTTTATTTTGAAGTTATAACTGTTGTAAAATTTAAATAGCATTGTCATAAACTGATGAATAATTGATTTATTCAGACACAATGCTGTGCATGCTAGAATCATCACAACTTGTTATCTTGACCTGAGCACCTACTTGCACTGGGAAAAGATGTGCTTTAGTTACAGCTAGGATGCACTTTCAAAGGGAATTAGGAAATCACTTCTACAGCTACATATGCACATGTGCGATGAACACAGACACCCAATGAAAATCACTGGACTGGGAATATCCTAATTGCCTGTAGAGGTAAATTCTTTAAAACCCTCGTTCAGGCCGCCACAAGGGAATTCCTTGACTGAGCAATGTGGACCAATAAGAGAAGATACACTGGTCATCGACTGACAAGATCATGATTAAATAGAGGGAAAGGAATGAGGATTAAATGCAAAGAAAAAAGCAGAAATTCCCAGGAGAAATACAGCTTCTTCCCAGTTATTTTACTGAAAGCCCTGACATTGGTGTACATTTTTTATTCAATGGTATATCCCTGAAGACTTTGCATTAGTAACACTAGTTATGAGCTGGACATGCACAGACCCTTTAAAATAGTGTTTAAATTATTGACATAGATCATTCGAAAGCTCATCTCTGGCATCAAAAGGTCAAAAATTAAATGTTTCAAGTGGTATTAGATTTCAGAGCAGCATGATTCATCCATCACTTGCAGTTTGTTTTCATGTCTGGTGCCAGATAAATTAAAGCCTTTAAATGGCAGGTTTCTTGACATTTTCCCTGACAACTTGTGAATGGCTTGTTTAGATTTTTTTTTTTTTTAAAAAAAAGATCCTGTATGATCTTTGTCATGGAGGCAACAATAAGCTCTCTGATGATTCAAAAGTTTGTAGATCAAGTGTTTACAACATTGACTTGGGATAGCCCTTTACTGTATGACCTTATAAGATTCTCACATGGTTGTGGGCGTATTTTAGCCCATTCCCCTTTTCAGCACCGCTTCCATTCATTCAGAACTTTGAAGAGTTCTCTTGAGATCCTGTCACTGCAGATCACTGTCCTGTTGCTTGACCGAATTTCAACCAAGCTTTAGCTGCTGGACAGTTAACCTCACCTTGGCCCCCTGAATGCTCTTGGAAGTCATCACTCCTCCACCACTTTGCTGTGGGTTTGGGGTGTTTCTGCTGAGATGTTATTTCTGCTATTCCCTAAACATGGCATTGAGCGTCAATGTCAGAGAACTCCACTTTGGTTTCATCTGTCCAAAGTCTTTGTTGCCTGGCAATCCTTTCAAAGAAACTATAACCTTTTTGTTCAGTTTTCTTCTATTTGTGATATCCTGGACTTTAACATTCAAAATGCTCTGTGAGATCTGTATAGTCTGAAGTGTACCTCTTGGGGGCGTTTTCTTTTTTTTTTTTTTAATTTCTCTGATCTTTGCACATAGTGACCTTCAGGTTGAGTTGCTTCTTCAGAAAAATGTACTTCCCAGGGGTGGGACGAATGTATTCTTGGGAAGACTGACAACTGTCTTTAATGCATTCCACACATGAATAGCCTTTCATACTGTAAAAACAAATTGCAGTCCAAATTGTTTGAAAATGCTTTCTAGATGCTTTCTTTTCTAAATAGCCTCTCTTAGAACACTGCTTATGTATTTTCCTTTTAACACTATGTGAACACACACCTGAATGTTAAGACTATTAACCTGCAAAAAATGCTTTTATAGGTATCTACACAGCTGTGGGGGGGCTGATTATTGCTCAGGTGAATTTATTTATTTATTTATTTTTGGGGTGGAGGGTAATTTTTTTTTGTTACATAAATATCAGGATGGTGAAAAAAGTCATAACTTGATGTTCACCTGAGGTTACATGCCTAATATGAATATCGGTCTGTGCTCAGATTAATTTTTATGCTTTGGGGGGTCTGCGGTACCATACTTTCCACAACTTCAAAAATCACTGATGTGTGTTTATGGGTGTGTATGGCACAGATTCCTTTGTGGCTTGCCAGATTAACCTCCCTTCAAGCATGAATGAGCAAAGAAAAAAGAAAAAAAACAAAAACAATGGTAACAACAGGCTGATGAAAAAGTCGGAAATACAACTGAGCATTTTGATATTTTCTTTAACATATTTTATAATAATGCAAAAGTTATAAATCATATAAACTTTTATTTGGGGTTCTGTCTCCCTCTCTATCTTTTTATTTTTTGTGCAGACGTCTTTGTCACCTTGGATTGCCACATCTGTCACAACTGTCCTCTTTTACTCCTTGTCAACCACTGCTGTGTCTGGCTGGTCAGCCAGCAGCTACTTGTCAGTCCGGAACTGGGAGTCTCTTAGGATTTTAGCTCAGTTGTTCTTAGCCAATTTGTGTTGTGTCCTATTGGGACTTGGGGACTTTCAAGTCATTCTCACATGCTACTTCACTCAGTCCAAACTACTTGATTCTGCATCTTACTGTGCGCTGCCCCAGTTTTCATCATACACCCTGCTGCTATGAATGAGGATGGTCTCAGGGGCTTCTTTGCACAGCCTGCAAATTAGTCGGTGTCTGCTATGATAGACACCCAGCTCTATGATTCGGTACTTAGGACCTGTTCTTCTGCTGCCATGATGAGAGACTCTGCAGTGTACACATTTTTCTTATACAGCAAGTACGTGTGAGCTGTTGATGCTAGCACGCACTTGTTGAATCACAGGTCTGATTTCAAAAGTGTTATAGAAGCGGCTGCTCAAGTCTACATTTTACTGACATGCTGTGTAGGGCTTCTGTTGGGGTTTTGATTTGTCTTGGTTTGCCAGTTTAGGTCTTATTTGATTTACTTCTTTTTTTTTTAATCCTGAAAGTCTGTTCATGGTTTGTTTTATTCTGTTTGACTTCTCTTGGCCCAATTTTTTCTGATAAATTGTACATTTGTCTCATCAACTGGTCTCAGTACATATTACCTCATCATTCTGTTTTGCCCTACTAGTCCCTCTCCTTCTCCGCTAGACTTTTCCTTTGCCCCTGTGTGTGAGTTGTCTTACTTTTATTGCTCTTCTTTCTGATGGTTGAATCAACTTTCTTTATTTTACATATTTATGTTATAGGAATGTCTACTCGTGGCAGTGTTTTTTTTTTGTTTTGAGTAAAGCCTTTTTGTCAGTAACTCCTTCCCTCACTACATTGTAACACATCCTTACAGCTGGCTACAAAACCCAGGTTGCTTGCTGTAAATCATCACCATCTTTTAAAGTTTCATTTAAAAATCCCACGAAGCTTGTCATTGTTGTCATATTGTGACCAGCACCATTAAGTTATTTCTGGCATCCAGGATTGTAAAATGCTTGAGATAACTATATATTGGATTGGGATGAGGTACAAAAATAAAACTCTATATTTCTGTTTTATTTCCCTCACTTATTCTATTAACAAGACAGCTGCTGTTGACATATACAGTGAGAACTACACCAGCAGCTAAATTAACCTGGGCCTTATGGTCCTCTGTGGAGAACACAAGGTGTGTCAGGAAGGCGCAAAGGAGGAGCGACTGTGTGTAGATGTTCTTGTTCATTCACATGAACCCATTGCTGTCCCTGCTTTACGTGTGCAATGGGAAACTGGTGTGTGTATGTGTGTGTGGCTTGTGTGTTTCCTCACAAGAGACAAACCCGGTTGTCAGGTCGGAGCAGCTCTAAAATCTAATGAGGTCGATGGAGGCTTGTTACTAACCCCGCTTTCACTTCCCTCAAGTGAGTGAAAGTACTTCCCTTTTTACTCTTATGGCTTGATATAAGTAGGTAATGCCTAAAACTGTCACTGCAATAACTTCTGTCTCTTAATTTAAAATTAATTTTGATGTATAAGTAGAATTTAGTACCTTAATATATTTTTCTTTGGAGTTGATTAATCTGGCCTCTGTAATTAGCTCTTTATTTCTGTCTTTTGCTGTTTCTCTGTTACTTTCCTTGATATTTCCTGGATGGCTTTGGGTAATAATTATTTGTTTTCACTCACTTCTAACAGCATCTTCACAGTCAGAACTCCACTTTCACAGTTAAAATCCACAGCATTTGCTGTTATTCCATTTATTGAACTTGTCAATTCATCTGCCTCAAATTGTCTAAATGATGTGTTTTTTTTATACTTGGTATAAAGTGATGTTTAAATATGTAGAATTTTCTATATGATATAAAAGGAATATAAAATATCATTGGATTCTTTTTGTACAGAAATATTGTTTTGATTAATAACCATAAATATTGTTGTTGCTTCAAAACACACTCTTCATCTGTCATTGGTTTTTCTCAGTAAGAGCAGAAGAGAATGCAGCACTTATTGAAATATTATTATTATCAAACAGGTTTCTATTTGTCCTTTTTTATGCAAACAAAACAGTGTCAAATGGAACCAAATAAAACCCCTTCATGGATGCTACAAGGGAAACTTTTGTAATGATAACTGCAGAGAGAAAGGGGCATAATTGCAATGGCAAGATAATGACACAGTAATTGCTGCTTTGAAGGCGCAGGATTATTTTCAGAACTGTAAAAGTCATAGCTGCCACCACCTACATAGCCAGCCAATAGATGCTGGCTTCACATTTTCAATGACTTGCTTTTCACACACTTTTCTCCAAGAAAAGGGACCCATTTTTCTTAGAGAAGGATTTCACAAGATAGGCACTGACTTTGCCAGCATCCATTATTCAGCCTCGCAACTGAAAGGGTTCTGACTGATGGAAAACTAATTAGGATAAATGCTATTGCAGTGAAAAATCAAACATGGTATTGAACACAGTGATATCAGTTGGGGGTTAAGTTTTCCCTCTGTACTGTCTGACAATGAAAATTAGAAATGCTTCTGAAGGGTTGCCAAATGTACCAATGAGAACATTATGAGAACAAGAACTAGGAATAATTTGCATGTAGACATCAAAAAAGACAATGCTGCTTATAGATTGTCTGTCTATGTGTGTTTATATATATATATATATATATATATATATATATATATATATATATATATAAAACCTATTTAGGTCCACTGCAATTAAAATTTTTGCAGTAGTTCTGAAATATTATTCTAGATAAAGGAAGCTGTAGAAAAAAAATTACTTTTTTATATAGTGTACAATCCATGTTGATTGCAAGTTCTGTTTATATTATCTGAGACTGTGCAGTTGCTAAGTAGATCTTCGAATAAAATTTTCTATTTTATCTAATGGGATGCAGTTAGACTTTACATAGAAGATATGTGATAACTGACTTGAAGACAAATGTTCTCACTTGTGCTTATCTGTTTTTTTTTCTTTGTTTATTTGTTTCACTGTTTTTCTTTTATCTTTGCTGGTAGCATGCCAGTGTGCTGGGAAAAGCTTTGTAATTACTGTGGAAATTCACTATATCCTGATAATACCTCCTGCGCTCATAGATCAGAGCTGGGGTCAACTGAGAATAAGAAGATGCGGTTAGATGTGGGTAGAAGGCGAGGTCAGGCTATTTAAGGACTACATCCAGGAAAGGTCAATTGCTCACAATTCAGAGGCCACCTTCTTGGCTATAGTGCCATTTAACCTTTCTAATGATTAGAAGTGGATTCACCATAGCTGCTGTTCTGCAGTGTTTAATAATGTAAAACCTACATGTTATTAAGATTGTGTAAGAAGGAGCACTTCATGGCAAGAGCAGCTTAGTTTTCTTGTTATCCTGAATCTATTCTGGTCTCTGTCTATGGTGGCTGAATTGTCAATGAGAATAAAAGCAAGGGCATTTTCAGCATCTTAAGGAATACACTGCAAATAAATACACGAATTCAATTCACTCCAGTTTGACCCAGCTGCTATGTTTATGGAGAAATATCTAAGAATTTAATTCTCTCCAACATTGACACGAAACAAGCTCTCTTTAAGTGTTTGTTGAAGTGTTTGAGGTCAGCTGAGGCAGTAATACACCCACAATTCAGATTTCATGCTAATGCACAGTTACATACTTTTACTTATAAGGCTGGCTTCACAACAGCATGTCATGTGGATTGTATCAGCTCTCAATATTAACTGTTTCGGGCATCTGTACATATCTTACCCATCGTGAGGGAACGTTTGTATTGTAGCTTGCTCAATTTGGGGGTGGGGGTAGCTTTGGGTAAAATGTTAAACTTCTGTGTCACTTGGGAAACTTATGCGATCTTCAACCCTGTTACATCGTCGTTGGCACTTGATCTCTTTTTTTTTTCTCTGAAAATGTCATCTCACCAGATTTCTTATCCTGGGTTTGTTTAATCCTGATACAGGTACGTTTTAATAGGAGTCTAAATCATATTGTTAATACAAGCAGACATGTGTCCCATCCTTAACAATAGATTTGTTTATGTTTTTAAGAAAATCTGAAATACAAGAAAAAATAGTACACTTTGTTTTATACAGGCTGTATCTCAAAAGGCTGAACCTTAAAATCTTAATGTAGTTCCCAGCCTGCAGCATCTCATTATTAACTTCTGATTCACCAGGTGGCTTAAAGGACATTGCCACTTTGGAAGCTATTAATTGTCAATCCAACTTTACTTATAAAGTACTTTAAGCACACCAGTCACTAAGAGCTGAACAAATGAATGACACACATTTAGAATAACACAGACAATGTAAAAGTAAAGGACACAAATAAAACATGAATAAAAAAAACAGTAAAAACACAAAATAAAAAAAATAAAAAAATAATATAAAATAAATTAAAACCAACATGTCACACTGGGTTGAAAGCCAGGGTGGGCAAGGCCATTTAAAGATTTAAAAACAAAGAGAAGGATTTTAAGATAAACTCTAAAATTGGCATTCAGACAGTGCAGTAAGGATAAAACAGGAGTAATGTGGTCTCTCCTCTGTGTTCCAGTAAAAAAGCTGTGCAGCAGCACTCTGCACCAGCTGAAGGCAAGACACGGAAAACGGGCTAACACCAACATACAAAGAATTACAGTAATCCTGCTGACATCTAATAAAAGCATGGATCACTGTTTTAAAGTTATCTTTTGACAGTATATTTTAAAACTTCACCAAACGTCTCAGCTGGAAAAGCTAGATTTCACCACTACACTGATCCAACTAGCTCAAGTCTAAACTCCTCCATTTTAAAACCCAGATTTATAACAGTAGCCTTTCCATTCTGTGCTGGGGGGCCTCTTTCATGAGAGAAGTCAGATTTGTGACACTAGAACTAGCAATAATCACTTATGTCTTCTTTTCTTTACAACTGAACAAGTTTAGGGCCACCCAGCAAACTTCAACTTTGTGCACTCTACCTCTTTCCAGCCTCTTTAATCATTCGAACAAATGCTTGTTGTGACACTGCAATTATGCTTCCGACACAAAAGGTTAGCTTGCAGACTTACCGATGCATGTATACCACTGAGTCAAAATCAGAAGTGAGATATGGACAGAATACCAAAAGACTAACTAAAATAAATGACACATAATTTTAAATGAGTTTTTTTATTTTATTACTGTCCAGTACCAAATGACCCATGGCCCCGTATGGGTCCACGGGCCATTCTTAGAGGACCTCTGCTATAGAGCTTTGCTGTGTTGCCTATTTTACATGAGGTAAGCCCCACTGAATCGGCTCTCAGCAAAATACACAGCTGAGTCATTTTTTGGCTATAACTTTTTATGTACAGATACATAGGTACAAAAATAGGTATTCCAATCCTCAAAAATATGCCATGTTTTTATTTGAAGGAACAGTACACAAAAAATAAAAATATATTAGGGATGTCTCGATCACATTGTTTTCATTTACATTTTTTGACTCATTTGATTTTGAGTATCAGCCCATACTGACAAAAACAAAAAAAATTGAAATATTGAAACTTATCGATAGACAGTAAATAAAGTATATAATTATTAATTAAATATAGTAATTTAGCTAAATAAAAATTAAAAAATCTAATCATTTCCACCCGTTTCCAACCCTTTAAAAATCATGTGATTGGCCCCCATTTCTGATCGTGTGATTTGATCGAGACATCATGACAGTGTAGTCTCCCACTTGAACTAGTCAGCTATGAACTAGTGTGTGTGTAGGTATGTATGCATGTGTGTGTGCATGAACTCTGTCTTATACACTAATTTTGGCCTCATTTAATTCTAATTTTTGGTCATGATGTAAACCTTTGACGAGGTAAACCTTAAGTGTTTATAAGTTCAATAAAACATGCAAAAAATAATCAAGTTACTTAAGATTTATAAAAGTGTTGAGAGGTCATATGTAAACAAAGTCATGAAATGCTAATTTACCTGCATTTTATAGAGTAAAAACATCAGATTTTATTCTGGTCAGATTCAACCAGAATAAAATAGGAGTGTTGAGTGTTGGTTTGAGAAGGTTTAACTCTGTGTGTGATAGAGCCATTTCACCATATTGTGCCTAAATGGCAAGGATTCAAAAACGTTGCAGCAGCTGAATACAAAATAGTTTTTGGGGATCTTTGTGTCTTTTCAGTGTTCATTGATCCACACAGGAGCCCATATGTGCTTCAGAGTTGATTGAGAGTTGAGAGTTGCTTTTTAGACAGAATTGGACTTGTTTTTCAATTTGAATACTAAAGAGCCAGCTATACCAGAGAGAAGGAGAGATATAAATCAAAAGTTTTGTTCTGAAAAAATTAAATGAGACGAGCAAGACTTTATGGTATTGAACTGGGGCTTCTCGATGCACCCTATCATTTGTTTGTAATTAGTTTTCCTTTTGTGCATCTGCCTGCGTATTTATTTGATATCTTATTGATGGACATATTTGCTTTTCTCGATTTTAAGATGCATTGTGATGTGTAGATGGACAACTCTGTGTTGTTGTGGCGACAGAACATGAGATGGAGGATAAGACTGCATAATTTCATTATTTGGTAATTTACAACTATTGTAAATCTCTGAAGAAGAAGTAGTTACATGATGATGTTCCATTGTGAGTCAAACAACACTATAAGTTGTGAGGTCATATGGGAAAAAGATGACAATGGTCACGTCCATGAAAAAAACATACTGCTTTAAAAACAGATATCTGGGTACAATATGGATTAATGATAGATAGATAGATAGATAGATAGATACTTTATTCATCCAGAGGGGAATTCAAGATTAATTCACCAGGAAAGAATAAGACACAGAAGTTTGATTCGACCCTTGAAAGAATTCAGTTCTTTGAAAACACAAATAGCAAGCAACATATTTATAAAGACATCCATGTAGTTTTCTAAAAGAATACTTTTACTGCGCTATGCTCCAATACTCGCCAGCACAGACAGCTAGAAAATATTGTGTAAATGGAAGTATATTATTGCTATTTTGTGTGAATGGTATGTGAATTTTTTGCAACCAAGCAAGCCTTTTTAAAGCAGGCATACAATTTTCAAGCACCTCGGTTTTTAATTTATTTCCTGTTGTTAGTAAACAGCATGAAGCAAAAAAGGTTCACAAATAAAAATATCTTGACATTTTCTCTACATGCAAAACTGCAGTCTTGATAATTTTTTTAAAGTAACAATGTGTCTCAGTGAAACACGCGAGTATCTGTGAGCACTAATTTTGTGTCACAGCTTTTCAGTTCATGTATTTCGCTTGAAGTTTATTTTATCACCCCCATGGTTTTTTATTTTATTCTTTTGCAGAGGAGACTGGAGTTGTCAACCATTCAGCCAGTAAGAGCTTATTAGCGTGCAGTAAACATCGTGAGAGAGTCTGTCGGCGCTAAAGCTCCCCATCATGGCATTTTTCTTCATGTATGGCTCGCATGCTGTCATTGTGGTCACCTGCTCTTTACTCCTTCTCATACATGCTGTTGAAACTGCAGAGCTTCTGTTGACTCACCTTCAGTAAGAGCTCAATGACTGACAGATGTAGCAGTTGACAAAGATGTGCAAAACACATTCTTCCCTCCTGATGATAATCTTGGATATATATAATACATAAAGTTACATAAACAGCCTTGTAAACAAGTAAAAACTGGGTGTATTTGGGTAATTATTTTCTGCATCATTTTAAGGAGAAGCCAGCATTTATAATTCACCTATGTTTAAATATAGTACTTGGGAGCACAGAAGTCAGCCCTTCCGCAAAGATGTACAGAGCTGACAAAAGCCTTCAGAATTACTGTTGCAGAGCAGAGTTATTATAGTTACAAAAACTGAGACTAAAACTGAAACTAACAGTGAAAAAAAATAATCCTGTTAACTGAAAAAAACTAAAGATTTTTATAACATTGGAACTAAACTAAGACTAAAATTAACAATGCAAAACTAACTGGAACGAAACAGGATTGCAGCTAAAATTCACATTCTTGTTATTTTTGTTTTGTACCTTTTTTTAAGTTTGTTTGTTTGCAGCTTCATCTTTCTAATTACTATTTTTTTCTAAGTTAATAACTTAAAAGAAAGAATAAAAGATTTTTCTTCTGTATGGCACTAGTGATAGGATTCTTTAATCCTAGATGCTTTTGTTTATCTGTAAGTCATTATCTCAAAAAACTGAAACTAAACTAAAACCAACCAATTTTTTCAAATCTAAAACTAAACTAAAACTACTGACTTGTTTAACTAACTAAACCTAAACTGAAATAATTAAACAAACTGAAGAATGAAATTTAAAAAAGCTATTTAAAAATTCAAAAATATTGTAACTTTGTTATAGAAAAGCAAAAAAAAAAAAACATAAACCATAGCACCCCATGACCCAGACATGGATTCAGCGGGCACAGAAAATGGATGGATGGAAAACCATAGCAACTACATGAACTAGTTAGATACATTTAGGATATCGTCATCACATGGTAGATGATCTTCTTTCAGCCACCAGACACCTTTAAATGATAGTTTTATCCCATGAAGTGTAAGTTATTGATTGGGCAAGAGTTGGTTTATTTCTGTTTTAAATTTTAACTTTGGTGTTTGAAGTAAAACATGAGAGACACAAATTTAATCAGCAAAACAAGATGAAAATAAGCCAGCTAGACAAACTTCAATTATGTCTTTTTTAGTGCATTTGGATGGATTTCTTTGTACTTCTGTGGACTCTCACATTTATATTCATAACAACGGATGTAAAGTTAAAGTGCTCTCCTCGCACAACTGATATCCATCATATAAACACACAGCGCCTGAAATGTCCTGAAGTTAAAGTGAAATCATACTTTGAACATCTTGTGATAATAATGACCAAAAAAATGCTACTGGTGCAATAATTACATCAACAATGCTTTGCTTTCCAGTGATTGCTTTCCCATTCTCTTTATTTGTTTAAGCACAAGGTTTGCTTAAAAGCACATAAAGAATGTCTCAAGGACACCTCTGTGTCTTTCTCAAATACTTTTAGAAGCACACTGTTTCTGAGTCCATTTTTTGGGGGGGGGGCAGGGGGGTTCTCACCTAATGCCTACTGACTGTTGTTTTTTATGCTCCACAGGACACAGAGCAGCATTTGAGTTGAGCGTGTAATAGCATAGAGGATTGCAATATGTCTGATGGGTGCCTGGTGCTGTTTACTGTGACCTAAAAGAGACTGGATTAAAAGTAAAGACAAATTTGAGAATCAAACAAGAAGAAGCAGCAAAAAGGTAGAAATGGCTGCTGCAAAAAGAAAAATAAAGGTCAAAGACAAAAATAACGTGCTGCAATGCCGTTTGCTTTTTTTAGGCCACCATTTTGTCTGTTTGATCGTCATAAAGCAATTATGATTGTTGGAAATCAGGCAGCAATGACTAAGAGGCGTTTTCGGAAAGCAGGAAATAAGTGCAGTGCAAAAACAATTACAGATAAACTGGTATTGATCATCACCTTTGCAGATATAGAAAGGGTGATTTATGCCCTGGGAGAGTAGACCTCCAATTTATTTAAACCCTGACAATATTGTTTTGTTTAGAATGTTAATTCAGTTTATTTCATCTGTCAAACCTTTATCTGACTTCAGAGAACTCATAACAGTATATATTCCATGGAGTATACGTTTTAGAATTACAAAAATACTGACTTTTATATCTATAATATGTTTTATTGAGCAGAAGTAAGACAATACTGTGCATTTTAATGTTCTGGGTTACTGATTCTGCTTTGCTACCTCTGTTCACATTATGAATGTATTTGCATACCTTTCTCAATACAGTGGATGAAATGTGAACTATAGATGCAACCTGCTAACCTCTAAGATATATTCTACACTTTAAGTGTTGTATATCTGGGCGGCAGGTAGGATCCAAATGCAGACAATTTAAGATGCAGTCCTTTATTAGTAGTCCAGATAATCAGATGAGCCAGGAAGCAGGAATAATGACGAGGATAGAAATCCACACACAGGTAATCCAGGACCAGGCAGGGTGCGTCTCCCTTTGTCTTGTGCCGAAGTGTCTTCGTTCATTTGTTCGTTGATCACAGAAGCCATCTCGTAGCCATAGCCATAGTCTGTTCTTTGGTAAATAGTTTTTGTTTGTAAGATTCTTAGGTTTCATGTTTAGTATCAGTTTCATAGCCTTTTTTGTCCTGCGGGATTGTTTTTTTTTGTTCTAGTCAAATTTTGTTTCTTAGTAGTTTTTTCATCCTTTGGGATCGCTTTTTGTTGTTAATAAATGATTTGAAATGGAATTTCCTGCAATTGAGTCCTCTGCTTTTTCTGGGCATGACAAAAGGGACCCAGGTACCCAGGTGACAATTTTCTAGATTCGGTGCAGAGGGGAATATTTCAGGTGGACGGCGGTGAGAGTTGGTGTTGCGTTTACCACACTCCCAGGCCCTGAGGAGCACAGTCCTGGCCAACCTCAGACCCGATGGCACCTGTGGATGTTGAGCTGGACAGAGGGAATAGCCACCCCTTCCTGGGCTGGGAAAAGCAGGTGTTGGTAGTCCAAAGCGCACTCTAAAAGGGACAGACCTGTAGCAGAACTGGTTAATGAATTATGAGCATAGTCCACCCATTTGAGATGGTTGCTCCAGGAGGAGGGGTTGGGCTCTGCCACACACCATAAGGCGGTTTCAAGGTCGTGATTGGTGCAGTCGGACTGGGCGTTGGTTGGAGGGTGAAAACAGGAGGACAAACCAACAGAGGCCCCAGTGGACTAACAGAAAGCCTTCCAGATCTGAGAGACAAACTTTGGTCCTCTGTCAGAGACGAAGTCCACCAGGGTGACATGGAGACAAAAGACATGGACTAGTACCACAGGTTCACGGGCTGAGGGGAGCTTTGGAAGAGCCACATAATGAACAGACTTAGAGAATTGGTCAACAATGGTGAGAATGACTGTTATCTCGAGGATCTGGGAGGCCAGTGATGAAGTCCAGGGGTTTGTGTGACCAGGAAGGGGCCGTGGTCGGAGAAGGCCAGCGGGAACCTGATGTGATGCCTTGTTCCAAGCGCAGGTGGAACAAGTGGCAACATATTCCCAAATGTCTTTCTCTATGGACGTGCACCAGAAATGGAGTGGGGAGTCAGTACAAGACCCACCAGGATGATTGATGTGATGTGAGGAATGACCCCACTGGATGACTTGGGAACGAACTGAGCGTGGCACAAAAAGGTGGTTTGGGGGACCAGTACCTGGGTTGGGTTCAGGTCATTGGGCATCACCGATAGCCACTTCCACCTCCCATGTGATTGCAGCCAAGACGCAGGATGATGGTAGTATGGTATCCAGCGGTGTAGGAGTGTCTGGGGCAAACTGGTGACATAGAGAGTCTGGCTTCTGGTTCTTACTGCCGGCTCTGTCGGACATGGTTAAGTTGAACCGATTGAAGGAAAGAGACCAACGGGCTTGACGGGGATTTAACTGCTTGGCTGTTGGTAGGTATGCAAGGTTCTCATGATCTGTCCAAATTATGAAGGATATCTTGGTCCCCTCCAACCAGTGACGCCAGTGTTCCAGAGCCAGTTTGACTGCTAGGAGTTCACGATCCCCAACATGGTAGTTATGTTCCGCAAATGTTAAACACCGGGAGAAGAAAGCACAGGGGTGTAGCTTGCGAGTTGCTGGAGAATTTTGGGATAGTACACCACCAACTCTGGTGTCAGAGACATCTTCCTTGACAACAAACTGATTGTCTCGGTTTGGGTGTTTGAGAACTGGTGCTGAAGTGAACAGTTTCCTGAGGGAAGTGAATGCTTCGGCTGTCTCCAGTGACCAGTGGAAAGGAACAGAGGATGAGGTTAGCCGGGTCAGGGGTGTGGTGATGCAGCTGTAGATCCTTCTGAAATGTCTATAGAAATTAGTGAACCCCAAAAACTGCTGCAGGTGTTTTACGGATGTAGGCATTGGCCACTTGACAATGGCCTTAATTTTCTTGGGGTCCGCCCTTACTTGCCCCTTCTCAAACATATCCCAAGAAGGACACTGATGTGGTATGAAACTCACATTTCTCTACCTTGACATAAAGACTGTTCTTGAGCAATCTTTGAAGGACCTGTCTCACGTGGTGAATGTGTTGAGAGAGAGAGGGGGAGAAAATGAGGATGTCATCAAGGTATACAAAGACAAACTTGTTTAGGAAATCCCTGAGCACATGGTTGCCCAGAGATTGGAACACTGCAGGGGCATTGCGGAGACCAAATGGCATCACCTGGTACTCGAAATGTCCAAGAGAAGTATTGAAGTCGGTCTTCTAATGTGTCCACTAGGAAGTTACCTTCCAGCCCCGAATCAATTAAAACTTGAACTGACTGATGAACTTGCTTACAAAGTGTGGCTGGAAGGAGTGTCTTGGTGGGGGATGCTGATGCGTGGGTGCTTGAGGTCATCAAGATCCCCACCGCTACTGACGACCATTGGCATTTTTTTATCTGCAAGGGACACTGTACAACTTGATGGTTTCTCTCTCTACAATAAAAGCATAGAGCTGCCGTGAGTCTCTGCTGGCGTTCCTCTTCCAAGAGGTGTCTGACCAATCTGCATGGGCTCCTCGATCAGAACAGGAGGTGTGGCTTGTGGCATGGCAACGTAGGTCGGGAAGGAGTGTGGTCAGGTTCTATGTTCACAAAGTCTCTCTCGCGGTCAGTTATCTATTCGTATGGTATGTGAAATGAGTTCTTCTAGGGTTTGTGGCTGGTCTCTGGTGGCTAGCTCGTCCTTAAGTTGATCATTGAGACCGTTGGTAAACACGGCTTGGAGGGTGTCGCTGTACCAACCGGAATCTATTGCCATGGTCTTAAACTCCACTGCATATTCTGCTGCAGAGAGATTACTTTGCTTAATACGCAGTAGGTGTTTGGCCGTGTCAGCTCCTCTTATTGGGTGATCGAAAACATTTATTTCTTGAATGAATTCACTGTATGAGATTCGGACTAACCCATTTCTGGTACGTGGCCTTTGCCCACTGCAAGGTCTTTCCTTCTAAAAGTTTAATAATGTACGCTATTTTAATAATGTACGCCCCCATCACTGGCATAGGTGAGAGGTTTGTGTTCAAATATTTGTATAGGCTGGATCACAACAACGTTTCTGTTTTAAGCCTTTTTTCAAACAGCTTATGCACAAAAATATATGATACCAGACTGGACAGAGGGACAGGTGTTGTTCAAGTGTTTTGCTCTTTGGACTAGATTATATTTGCATCTCTATTTTGTGCGTATTTAAATTTTAAAAAAAAACAGGTAAACATGAGAAATTCAAATAGATGAATAAATAAAAGGTGCAAGAAGAATTTATCACTTGAGAGAGGCTGAAAATCTTTGACATGTGTGTGTTTTAAAATATCAATATTGGTCAGTGCAATGAAAAGATTCATCCATCCAACATCTATGTCCACTTCTTTCTATGCAGGGTCACAGTGGCCTGCTGGAGCCTATCCTAGCTCCCCTCATGGTAAAGACAGTTTCTACCCTGGACTGGTGACCAGTCTGTTGCAGGGAACAATGGGAATAGATTAAAAAAACAAATAATCATGTAGCAGTAATGTGCTGCATGGAAATACACACAAGGCTGTCACTAAAACTCTACCACACACTTGTAATCTTAGATGCTTGTCAATCTCACTTTGCATTGTCCACATTTGTTACAATACAACTGATTTGAATGTATTTTACTTCCTCTACATCTTTAAAACCGAGTACATCCATATGTTTGGCATTACAAAACGATGTACATGATTTCTTTCTCATCTTAATGCCAGGCTTAAAGTCCCACTAATCCCTGTTCTCTGTCGACAGATGGGAATCTTGTGGCAAGAACATGATATTCAGACTGAAAACACAATTTGGTACTCTGTCCTGACTAATGAATGCAGCCACTTGGATGCTGAATTTGCAGCCATTTTGGCACACTGAATTAACAGCTTCAAAGCAGTTAGCTTAGTGATTATCCAGAGAATCATGGTAAGATGTTTTTAAAAATGTTTGCAATGTGCAAAGCCATTTAAGAACTTGCACTGCCATTTTTTTTTTTTTTTTTTTGCTCTGCAGTGCAGCTGTGTGCCTTTGCAGTTTAACCTACCAGCTTCTTTCCTTTTACTATCAAGGCAATCAAAAGATAAACAACTACAATCTCTGAAGTTTTTTACACTTACAGTGTTTGCATAGGCAACACAGGGGACACTGCATAAAGCAAAGCTTTTCTTGAATGGAAAGAAGGAACAGCATGAACTACTTTGTTTTTCCTCCAGTTGCTCATTTCTTCATGTTTTTCAATCCTTCTTCAGTTTTAGAGTCTAAAATTCAGTCAGTCATTTTACTCCTCAGTAGGAGTTCTGGTTTGTTTGAGTTCTTGCTTTTTGGACTGTTTGCTGGTATTCTGAGCTTTCGTTTGACTGACTTTTACTCACAGAACAACAAACACTACAAAAGCCATCTTGAGACATTTAAGTGAAGATTGCCGTGAATGGGGCAGCTGTGGCTCAGGACTTTGAACATTATTTACCACTCAAAAAGGCAGCACTTCTGATTGCGATTTACTTCAAGTTTTGTGTGTATACAGCTGTATGAATGTCTTTGAGTGTGTGACTGTGAATTTCAATAAGAATAGAAATGACATATAAATCAACCAATGTACCACATGTAATTGTAAGATCTTGATCAAGGCAAGTAAATCCAAGTCTACCTCCCTCATCAGCTAGCATTTATTTATGATATCAAAGATAATGACTTATAGCAAGCACATTTTATGTTAAAAACTCAAAAACAAACACAGCAAAGAAGTGGACACATTACCCAAAAGACTGGCACGCCAGAGTGAGTTGTGGGTGGGAAACCGTGGGTAGGTGCCTGTGTAAATGTGGAGGAAATCTCAGCTACACTGATTGTTCTGAATTACACACATAAAGTGTAATGATTCTTCAGCTCTCCAATAATGCGTAACAGTAAAGCAGAAACAACACACACACTTTAAAGACCATTTTCAGTAGTGACAAAGCATGAAAATATCAGTTAATGTTCTGCCAGGTATCAACTCTGCTGAAGAATCTTTTTATCCAAAGGCATTTATGGACTAAAGGGTCACTGACTTCACTTTATTAATTTACCTATCTGATAAACATAATATATGGTGGCCAGATACAGGTCACAGATAACAAAATGTAAAGAAAGTTTTTTAGGCGATCAAAGATATTTAGGCGATCAGAAATATATTTGGTGGTCATTCGTTATTATTATTTATATATATTTTTATGTGCAAGCACCAGTTACCAGGTCAGCAGGGAGAACTATTTCAAATATTGTAAGTTAGGAAGTAGATTGGGTAAGTAAATAAGATTAGACAGCATAGGGCATCTGCAGGGCGTGCACACAGACTGGTGCCCCAGAGCAGTGCTTACACATCTTAACAGGAACATGCTCCTCTTACTCTGATTCCTTCTCCTTCTCCTTTTACTACTTCTCACTTAATCCTTATTCATTCCCTCTCAGCTCCGATGCTTTGCATTGCTTTCATTTGGTAATTTTTCTTGCTATTTTAGTAAGGCACTTACCAAAAAAAAAAAAAGAGAAAATGAGAGAAATGAAGGATGCATAGACGTGTATACATGTAGGATTGATATAACATAGTTCTCTTTTATAATGAATTAAGTATGAGACCTCTTCAAAGTGTAAACATTCTTTTCTGTGACAATGAAATGTATTGTGAGTTAGATGTACACAACTATATACAAAGAAAAAGCATTAAAGCTCTCAAGATAAATGAGGTGCTTATATGTTGGTCCAAAGGCCACATAAGTATTAATGAAAAATAAGAAGAAGAAGTGGTGGCCTTTACAAGTCAACAGTTAACAGCATTGCTTCTGGGGGTCAGTTCAAGGGCTGATTATCACAAACAACAGAGTTTTTTTCAGTTATCTAATGAAGTAAAGATATTAAAAATCACCTAAAACATTTTGTTTACCAGAAAAACAATTCAGAAATCATCTAAAAGAAAAAACATAAAATAATGAGATTAAACTGAACACAAGAAACTTGTGCTCCAAGAAGGATTAGCACTCAGTAAAGGCCTTGGCATAACTTGACGAAATACCTATAGGCAGAAAAACTGACACGTTCCAGGGGTCTTCAGGTGGGAGCCTCTTTTCACCAGTGTTTCATTTAGTTAGACCCACAACACTTCCAGAAGGCTAAAAAGTGATTTCTGGTGTCCCAGAGTCACTCCCATAATGCCAACCCTCACTACTCCACAACAACACAACAGCCTCCATAACCTCACCTACAAAACCACCACAACATTCTCCATTAACTTACAAAATGGCTGCCAAAGCCAAACCAGCACTGCAAACTATTTGTTGACTAATTTACCTGAAGACTTTTTTCAGGATTTAAAGTAGTAAAAACTATTTCCTGAGGAAGAGCCATCTTTCCACCTAAAACTACCTGCATTTCCCAATCACAAGCAGCTTCTAAACAACTAAACTCTCGCCTACCAGACTTTTCACCTCTGTATTTCTCTCCCTTATGGACAAACTGCATCGTTCTCTGACTCTTAACACCTCGTGAATGCTATTTTCAATAGCTGCAGCTAAGCTTTTCAGCACCTGATTGTGTTGCCACTTTTATCTGCCTTGCGACAAGTTAATTTTATAGCCTGACAAGATGAGTTTTAATGTTGCAGCACCTGAACACAAGGAGCCTGACGAGTCCTCATTTACCAGAATTTTAGGTTCTGGGGAGTTGGTGGCACATCATATCTACCCCCTAACAGGAATCTGATATGATTCTCCTCCACACACCACAGGTCTCTCCAACTAAGCTTCCTCTTCTCTATATTTTCCCAGTTTAACCACTGCAACTGCCTTTGCACTCCTTAATATCTCCTCCTCCTGTCTACATACCTGCGCCACAATCACCGTTATTTTTTCTTTGGGACCTGCTTTGTTCCACATCAGTTTGCCTGAGCCAAGCCCTAAACCTCTCTGGCCAAACTGAAACTTACCTACAATCTCTGCATTCCTAAGAGCTGCTTATACGATTTCTGTTGAGAAATCGTATATCCCACCACAATACGCATTTCTCCCGTCTGCCAGCCTGTTGTGAAATGTGCTGTATTAAACACAACCAAATCTCCTGAAAATATGCTTTCTTGAAGTTAACTAATATCCGAGGCACTCCAAATAAGACTATGTGGTACTGAATCAAACACATTTGCAAGATGTAAAAATACCACATGCAAATTTCTTTTCTCAACCTTAGCTGCCTGAATCTGGTCCCAGATCATATTAGCATGCTCTGGGCACCCAGCCAAACCTTGCACACCTGCTTTCTGCACTGCTAAACTAAACTTAACTAAACTAAACTATTCCTTTCTACGTAACTTGCTAAGCTCTGTGAAACCACACTAAAGGAAATCATCCCCTCTACATTCAAAAGAGAACTCACTCAGAACTGGTTGAGGTCTGAATGTGCCTTCTCTTTTGGAATAAGGACACCTCCTGCCCTATGCCATGCTCTTGGAATTATTTACTCCTCCCAAACTATTCTTAACTGCCTCCACTAAGACAGACCCAGTAGGGGACTCCATTCGCCCTTGGCTCCAAAGAAGCCTTTGCATGCCACACTAGTTACTAAACTTCCTTCCCCTTGGATGGCCTAACAACCATCTAATTACCTATCTCTCCTACTGGTGGCATATCAGGTGGAAGACCTACTTTTCTTTACTTCTCTAAATCTGAATAGGTCATCCTTAAATATTCTGGTCCTGGTAAGCTGTCCTCCTTTTTCCTGCCTAAACAAACCTATAGAAAACTTTAAAAAGCACTGCTAGCTTTGTAAAGGCTCCCTTTACAAAGCTAGCCATACTTTTTTTCCTCTTCATCTTTTTCCTAAGATGTCCAGCCCTTCTAAGTACCCTTTGCCTGCCTCATGGTTACTCTTGTAAAACACAGATTCCCTCCCTCTCTTCTTCTGTTGCCCTTTTCTACTGCTTTTGTTAATTGTTTCCTTTCCATAACTATCCATCCATCCATTTTCTATACCCGCTGAATCCAATAACTGGGTCACGGGGGTCTGCTGGAGCCAATCCCAGCCCATTGCAGGTAAGAGGCAGGGGTACACCCTGGACAGGTCGCCAGTCCATTGCAGGGCCACATATACAGATGAACATCCACGCACACTCACACCTACGGGCAATTTAGAGTTTTCAATCAACCTTACATACATGTTTTTGAACTGTGGGAGGAAACCAGAGTACCTGGAGAAAACCCACACAAGCAAGGGGAGAACATGCAAACTCCACACAGAAAGACTCCTGCCGGGAGTCAAACCGGAAGTCTTTCTGTGAGGCAACAGTACTAACCATTAAGCCACTGTGCTGCCCCCTTTCTATAACCAATTTCTCCATTTCTCTTTGCCATCTACACTGACCTGGCTGTATCTTGTTGCCCCTTATTCTACCATGCAGCCCAAACCTCTCTACACGTATAAATAAATTACATCTCCATTCTTTTATAATCTCTGTGTTGTATTCCCTCTGAGGCTGCTTAAAATGATCAAGAAGTTTTTAACTGTTTCCCATTCGTTACTATAATTCACTATAATTTGCCATCTAATCCTAGCTTTATGCTCAATATTTCTCTCCCTGAGCAACATACTAACCTCACTCGCATCCCTTCTTACCTCCTCCTTTTCAGCTTTACTGATATCCTCCAAACTTTAGTTTTCTACCTGTCGCTGGACTTCATCTGACTGGCTCAACTGACTTCTTAATACTGCTCAGCGTCGTCACTTTGTTCTTTCCTTGTTAAACACTTCTTCTTTCCTTGATGTGTCCTAAGGCCGTTGATTGATGTTACTTTCTGCTAGCCACAAGAACAAACCTGAAGTATCTTATTCTCTATGATACTACCTTTAGCCTCAGCAGCTTCTCTCACCTTACCCTGATCACTATTCTGTCTAGTTCTAGTCCTGGAAGATAAGGCCATGCCTCTATCATTTACTGAGTCACATATCCGATGCATTGTCATGTCTGTTCCAAGATTTGTTACCATGCCATCCATCTGGGAGTCATCTTCCACCCCTCCTTTTGCTGACTCTTGGGATAATTCTCCTACATGACTTGTAGCTTATTTCTGGTTGTAGCAAAGCTGCTGGGTCTCACCACTGCTACCATGGGTTGATAGCCCATCCTAGCACCTTTGGGGTCTTTTCCTCTTGCCAGCTGTCTTTCCAAGCTGTCACATGGAGTTTCCCTTGTTGCCAGCTGCCCTGTTCACAGCAGTCACTAGCTGGGATAGTTTTAGGTTGAAATAAACACAATAAACTCAAAAATAAATGTTTCTAAACCTAAGATAAATATACCATATTGTTGCCAACAAGACTGCAATGAAAAAAAAAACAATATATGTAAATAAAATATAGTTTTTTTCATTTTATTTTTACAATAAGTGCAAGGAACCTTGAAAGCCTAACATCTATTTTTAGAATGACTATAATCTATGTGCATACATAAAAGAAACAGCAGGGGAAAAGCATATTTGTAAGTACTTTGTTACTTCTCACTTCTAAATCTAAATAAAAAAAATGTTCACTCTGTATCAGTATCACAAGTCTCATTTCAGGAATTAAATGTAGAGTCCATGCTTACAAAACACTGAGCTGACCAGAATTTGAAGTATTTTAACAGGAGGCAAGGCTTTAAAAGGAACATCTATATCATCTCATCTCTATATCAACATCTATATATACATCTATATCAACTAAAAGGATTACAGGCTTGGGATTCAGTGCTCAGCATTGGTAAATTAGAGAACAAGATGGAACTCAGTATCACCTTCATTGAGAAGCTCAATCAATTAAATAACCCAAAGCAGGCATTTAGATAAATTACTTTTAATTTGAGTTGTAATTGTCTGTGTCATATCCCACAGACTGATTTGATTGTGGCAAGCTAAGGTATAATACAGTTTCCAAACACAATAACTTTCCTTTTGTAAGTCACGTTTTTTTTTTTTTACCTTGTTCAGTTGAATCTGAAATGTTGCATTTGTGGTTGTGATCATGATTTTGACAGGATGAAAGACATTTAGTCAGATGGGTTGTGTTTTTTTTTTCCCAGCGCAATACCGCTAAATAGGCATTCCTAATAGGATCTGCCAGTCAAGGGAAGACATCACCACTGTTTGCTTGCCCCCAAAGCAGAAAGACTCATACCTTTTATGCATGAAATTGTCAGTATTATCCACACTTCTATTGATATTATTTATTACTTGATACGTTTAAAGCTTCTAGTCAAGCTCGCTGTGGTTCATTTCAGTACAGGTACTTTATGCTTTTATTTGATCCAAAGTTGCAAAGTAGTCATTGCTTCTTGTTCGTTTGTTGTTCAGAGAGCAGAAATTGAAATAATTCTTGATCATTGTTGATTCATTTACTGTGTGTGAGACTCTCTGATGTCCACCTACCTCGCTAACACACGGTCTTTGAAAAAAAGTAACCCCCAGGCACACACCGATCTGATATGAGCAGTGAGTCAATATACACCGATCAGCCTCGACATTAAACCCACTGACAGGGGAAGTGAAAAATATTGATTATCCCATTACATTGCAACGCTCTGCTGGGAAACCTTGCGTCTTGACATTCATGAGGAGGTTTCTTTGACAAATATTGACAATCTAAACAAAATGCCATCTCCAATAGCACAATGCAACATTCTCCATCGGCCTTGAGGAGCACAATAAACAGCCCACCTGATATTCATGACAAAGACACACCCTATCAGACCCACATTTATTTATTAGTGCAACAAAACTAAACATAAAGTGACAAGATGTAAAATAATCCTAGAAAAAAATGGTTTGCCCCACTCACCCACCACCACTGTAGCCTGTGCTTAACATAATTCTGTCAGTCTGAGATTACATGAAGAGAGGCAACATAAATCCTTGAAGAATATGCACAAGGTTGCTGACTTAAAGGCAGCTGTATTTATTTTTTCTCTCTTTCTTTATTGAAAGCATTTTCAAGAGAAATGGTAAATAAAAGCTTTTCTGTTGAAAAGCTTTTATGATTTAAAACTGTTTTAAAACTGTTTCCAGTTTCCAAGATCTTGTACTAAATTTTCAAGAACACATAGTTGTTTATTTCTGAGGGCTATTGTAGCCCAATGCATGAGAAACTATAATAACATTAGAGCAATTTTTGCCATTTGTGTTCACATAAAGATGCCCATATGCACTAAAAAGCTTTGTACAGTACCCTTTTTTGATGCAAACTTGCCAGCAATCATAATGGAAATGAATTCCAACCATTTTCCTTAATTACCTCCTAATATTTTAATTTTCTCTTTAAGTTCTTTGATGATGGCAGGGTTTTCATCTCTATCTCTGCTATAATTTGAAATAAAGACTTTACCCATTACTCAACACAGCAGGGTTTAAAAGATCAACTGACAAGCTGCTTCTAGTGAGCAATTACTGCAGGATTATAGATTACCCCAATGCAATATCCTGTCATATTTTTTTCATTTTCTTTTTGTAAACATTTCATTAAATACAACAACATTCAAATGCTGTCTTCTGTCTTGTCTGTTTTGCAGGGCCTGTTCTTGGCCTCCATCACTCACAGCTAATGGATGTCTTTACCCAGTATGCCTACAATGACAGCTTCTACGATAATGGAACATGGACCCTCAACAAAACAGAACAAGAGCAGAGGCACACTTACAACTATTACGCCATGCTTCTTACTCTGCTCATCTTTGTCATTGTCTTTGGCAATGTGCTTGTGTGCATGGCTGTGTCCAGGGAAAAGGCTCTGCAGACCACCACCAACTACTTGATTGTCAGCCTGGCTGTTGCTGACCTTCTAGTTGCTACGCTGGTTATGCCCTGGGTCGTCTACTTAGAGGTAAGCGCATAAATGCACCTGTCTTCTAATAATGAAAAGAGATAAATAACCTGATACACCTTTTGCAGCATGACCAGTTAAAAAAATCATCTATGGTCATGCTATATACAATAACACTGCAACAACCTGTCTTATCCTCAGTACCATAAATGTGTATATTATTTACCAAAGAGTAGAGGGTGGCCTCTGAAAGTACTTTTGAGATAAAACAATTGACTAGAGAAGTCATGAAGCTTCTAGAATAGATAGAATAGAACAGAAGAGATAGAATAGATAGAATAGTACAGAAGAGATAGAAGAGATAGAATAGAATAGAACATAGTAAAGCATGACATGCTTTACTACGCTGCATGACAAGAAATCTGCTGCTGGTAAACCTTTGGTGAAAAGACTTTGAGCCAAGAAAGCAGCCTTCAGAAAATCTTTGTACAATTATTGTATCGTTAGCATGTAACCTGTAAGTGACAGGCTAAAAGTGAAACAAAAGTGGAAGTCAAATGGTTACGGATAATTATGAATAATTCCATCCGACTTATGTCTTCTTGCATTGGTACATTCAGTTCAGTGTAGCAAAATGGAAACTTTTTTTTATTTTAATTATTTTCAATAAACATACAAGAGTTCCTGCTAAAAACTGCAACCTAGATAAATCTTTGGTCATGTCTTGTATCTTTCTTCTTTATCCTGTGATTTTTTTTTAACCATTTGGCTGTAGGCTTCATGATGACAAGGACAATGTTTGAAGACAGAAGGTCAGACAGTTGCTCTGACAGTTGCATTGTTTCACTTAGTGACTCAAGATGATTCTGGCTTTGATCAGAAAGTTTTTGTTGAGATCGGTCTGTAAATTTGTCTAGGATCAACGCTGACAACACCCCCTCCTGACATTCTGTTGGTTTTTCTTTGTGTCCCAGAACAGTTCTAAATATATATTTTTTGTGTCCTGTGGTGCCTGATGTTAGCAGTCATCATTATTATTCTTTTTCTTTCTTTTTTATTTTTGGGTGAGGGATTCTGTGCTGGGTAGGGGGCTGAATGTACTGGAATTATTCAGCTACATATTGTGAATACTTGAAAGGATTCAGAAATTGAAAGAGTCGTGAATGAACATCTTTGTTGTGCCCCATAAACCATTCCTGAGCAATTTATGATGAGATGGAGGGCAGTGTCCTAGTGAGGGAGGTCAGTCTACTATTAGGGACTGCTGTTGTCATAAGATAAGCAATATTACAACTGATTAACTGATTAATCAATATTACAGCAATGATGGTAATGTGCTCCCAAAGTGTATTGAGAATAAAAAATTACTACTTATACATGTGCAAACCGGCCACGCAATGAATACAACTTTACAATAAAAGGCACTAATTACCAGGTTTAAGCTTGTTTATCTATGAAGTATGCAACCTTTATCCTGGGTTAGTTTCTAATTCTGTTTTTGTGCAGCAGGGATTCACAGCAGGGGAGCACTTCAAAGTATATTGTAAAAGCAGCAGCTGAATTGTAATCAGGCACATATCAAAGCCACAAACTGCGGCATGAAACTTTCTCCTAAAAAAAGGTAAAGTTTGATAGAGCAGCAGAAGAGTTAGTCTTCAGCAGTTTAAAAAGATTTAATTTTTGGAAATGTGATAAATTGTGTTTAATTTAGAGTGTGGTGAATGCTGGACCCAAACTTACAAACAAATTTTTTTTAAAAAGCCATGTTTCTGCATATAAATTTGACAAGGGTGTTTTCTGTGTTTTTCGCATTGATGGCTGTATACACACACAGCATCGGAACACAAGAATGCTCATTATCGCCTCCTAGGCAGGCAGGTTTTCTGTGCCCTTTGTCCTTGGATTTGTTGGTCATCAAGCAAAACAGCCATGTTGTTGTTAATGAAACTTGGTGGGAAGGTGGATCATAAACAGATAGTGGAGATGTTAAGTTTTGTAGCATGTGCCTGAATCATTGTAGGTAGTTGGTCAGTTTGTCTTTCTGAGCTTTTAAGTGCCAGCACTGCATTCACTGAATCAAGACGTGTTAAAAGCAAACTATGTAAACTATTTTCTCCATATTACAATGTAGATTAAAATGAACAGAAACTATGGTCAATCATATTGGTCTTATCTCAGCAAAATCTCAGAGGGTTATCTTAAATTCCTTTTCTTTTTTTTTAATTGTCTAAGACAGGAGGAGGCAACCCTGGTCCTTGAGGACCATTGTCCTGCATGTTTTAGGTGTCTCCCTGTTTCAGCATACTCTGACACAAATGACTGTGTCATTAACAGACTTGTGCAGGCGTGATGATGAGCTAATGACAACCATTAATTTGATTCAGGTGTGCTGATACAAGGAAACATCTAAAACAAGCAGGACAGCGACTCTTGACAACCAGGGTTGCCTACCCCCCAGCCCAGGAGATATCTGTGTCAGCTATGCTGAGTTGATTGAATTCTAAATACTAGGTAGATTGCTTCAATCCTTTCATATTCATATTTTCTTGATCATAAAATACCCTGGACAGCAATTTCACTATGGCAGACCAACTAAATGTTGCAGTTAGGCATTACGTCTGTTGCTGTTTTCTATCTTTATAATGTCTTCATCTGATATCAAGTCCCCCTCCCCGAGCCGACACCTTATCGTGGTGGAGGGGTTTGAGTGTTCCAATGATCCTAGGAGCTCAGTTGTCCGGG
>JAOWBL010017907.1:0-35484 GCA_028564865.1 Zenarchopterus dispar
ATAATTCAGAGTTTTGTTCTGAGATGGTAGAGGGTCCACTTAGGCCCATATGTTACTACCATGTCCTTGTTGATATTGGTGCAGTTTTTCTAGTACCTCCCTTTTTCTTTTTTTTCTTTTTTTTTGAGTCTGAAGCAGCATGAGCACCATCACTGGTTCAACCAATAGAGGAGTTCTGGACACTGCGGATAGTCAGTTAATAAACTGCTATTTGAACAGTTTTTATACTATAGCAGCTGCTTAACAAATATTTAGTTGGATCCCCATTTTTAAAACAAATCCACACTAGTGTGTAATAGTCTGCAACCAACAATCCAACAATAAATCCCATGTCTTCCCCTCCTTACCACCTTATGGCCTCATAAAGCCCCAGAACTTCCTTTGAAAGTCCCTCAAAGTCCTGCTCACACCTCTGATTGCACTGTCCACACTTTCCAGGGAGATAATCTTTCTTCCCTCCCACACCACCTCAAATGTCTGTCACTTTTAACCACGTTCAAAGACAACTGATGTGATGGCAATCAGCCCCAAAGTTTTTGCTCCCCAGCTTTGTGGATTCTCTGATGTCTTTTTATTTTCTTGTGTAAATTATATTGAACTTCAGGGGCTGAGCTCATATAATAACCCTGAATGTGTGTTTTTGGTGGGTGTAAAGTGCCTGTAGGTTAGAAGTAGACTTTAATGTCCATTATGGTTGAAGGTATGGCCTTTTCAAGGTCGTGGTATCCATGACGTTGTTGGTGGCTTTGTGTTGGTGGGTTGCACCATGATGGATGGATGATAGTTATTGAAAGTGGACATGAAAATTTCAAAATCTTTCTTGAATTTTTTTGTGAGTGTATGTGGGGTAGGAGGGGCATTTTTCAAATGCCACTTCCACCCCATTCAGCCAGATAAATGTTGACATAGGCAGAGCAGAATCTCTTCCTCATTGTCAAGCCTTTTATTTGGAGGTACAGTTGTAAACATTTCACCTGTTGAAGACAAAGTCTCTGTAGGTCATTTTGAGGGGTGGAAGTTCCAGCAGTTCTTCATCCAGTCTGGCTTTTTGTATTTTTCCAGGATTCTTTTGGCTGCCCCCACCCCAAAGTTGGTGTGGATGTTGGCATAAAGGCCATCTACATCCATAGAAAAGAAGAAAGCATGATTTCAGTAGCCAATGTTTTTTGGGGGGGTTGATTCAAACCCCTGGCACAAAGCTCTGAGTCGCCCAGTTTACCTCCAAAATTTTATGACTATGCGTCGCTTCAACACGGACAGCAAGAAACATGATTGGTGGATTTCTTTTTCTTTTTCTTCCCTTTCAGAATTCTCACAGCTATTTCTTCTTCATCATTTTCAAGTCAAGTAGAATGATAGTTTGCTACAGTGTCTGTAAAAACAACTGATGGTCAATATTTATCAGCTCCAACTCACTTAAAATATACTTTATTTTGTCCACTGCCACGTCTGAGCTACATACAGGGCATAAATGTAAGGAAACTCGGCACTGCAGAAGAAAACATACTCCACTGCCCACCGGTTAGTTGTGTAATTACAGAGTGAACCAAACAATAACACAGACGAATAACTGCCACCAACGACATAGGGGTTGTGAGGACCATACGTGTATTGCTGCTAAGCATAAGCACAAGTCAGACTTCAGTTTTTGTTGACAATAATAACTCTGCTGAAGACACCACATTCCAGTGGATCAAAAAGTCACCGTGAGGACCCTGGAGAAAATCATCCTGGATCGCAATTAGATACTTTTTAGACCATCTCCAGTTAGCCTGTAGCCCTATAAACAAAAAGTTGATGGCGTTCCTAATTCACTTGTATCTATGTCCACCCCTACCAGATGGCAAGCACACTGAGGTTCATATTTTTTGACTTCTCTCGTCCATTCAGAGCCACCAGTCCGGCTGTACTAAGAAGTTGATAGTGATGTGGGTGGAGGTCCTTCCTACCTTACTGGAAGATCACAGTATGTGCTCCTGCAGCACTGTCTGTCAAACACACTGGTCATGAACACTGGTGCCCCACAGGGGGACTCTCACTTTTTCTTCACCCTCTATAAAAGATCTCAAATACTCTACAGAGACCTGCCACCCACAGGGGCTTTCTGATGACTGTATCGAAAGATGATGAAGCTAAGTGCAAATAATTTTGTCAGGTTGATGTGATCTTCTCATCATATGTATAAACTGCACACCAGATTTTCACTGTAGACATCCACTGGTATCTTGATCTCCACACAAGTTAAATTGGACCAAAAAATACCAGAGACTTCTCTATAGTCTGAGACAAATGAGTTTCTTCTCTTTTTTTTTTTCAACATCTGTTAGACAATGCCCAGGAATGTTTCATGGGTTTATGGTGGTGAGTGATTTTCTCTATGGTGTTCCATGCTAGGGAAACATAATGAGGGTAGTGGATGGCAACAGACTAAACAAAATTATCCACAAGGCCCGCCTTTCTTCTGCTGCAGATGCAGCTACTGCCTCCAACAGCTTTACCTTTGGTAATGGCCATAAATCCAGAGTTTTGTGTAAACTTTGGTTAATATAATTTGAAACGTGGTAAGGTGACCAACTAACAGTCATGGCATCTTTTCCTTTTTTTAACTGAGAATTATATTCTGCCTTGGGCTTAAACTGGAATATGCGTTGTTAAACACCTACAAGTTGATTCTTAAAGAGAATTATCAACACAAAACTGACTTCAATGGTGGTCAAAATATTGTTGCTGATATGAGGTCACTAAGATGACAAAAGCACATTTTGTTGAGAACCTAGTTTTGCTGAGCCTAGTGCTCACCTCATGCATGAAATAGACACATCTCTGCAATTCAGTTTAAGATACACCTGAGGTTAAGGTGTCATGCAGCTTGATGGGAATGGTGTGCATGCTAAAAGGAAAACCATGCACCTAGTGTACATGTAATGTATCCCGGATTGTTGATTTATCAGAAGACCAGATTATGACCACAACTAAATAAACAGATGTATATAATGCAAGTGAGTCCCCCATTCCCAGAAACAGTTAAGTCTCAGATCTTAGAAAACTCTTCTTAAACCCAGAGTGAACATGAAACTTTCTGCATGACGTGCAGAACCAGCACTGAAGGGAACTAAACTTGTCTGTAATAGGCTGGGTGTCCCAGCTACAACCACAAATCATATTTTGCAAATGCGTGCACAATGATGTGGTAGTTCATCCTGTTGCTTCACAGCGAGAAGGTTCTGATTCAAATCCTGACTGGGGCCTTTCTGTGTGACGTCTGTAAGTTCTCCCTAAGAACCCTAACCCTTTCGCAAGAACTTAACTAAATGCACATGCACAGCAATAAAAGCATACGTGTACAGAGATAGTCGTGTAAGTAAAACACATATGTGCACACAAATACATAAACACACAGTCAACTTTTCTAGCAAGTATACACATCTTAATTTATTGCCATGGCAATGATCAATAACATTCCCACCCTTCTCTGTTTAATCCCTGAGGTCAATCACACAAAAGTGCAGTGTGTAGTGTAAAGTCATACCAGAGCTCAGTACTGAGATCCAAGATTATGCAGAGAAATACATTGTATGAGCTGCCATGTCCTGTTGATGTCCTGCTGCTCCAGTCACGATGAGTTGGCAGGTTGTCTTTGCCTTCTAACTGATTTTTGCTCCTATTAAAATTGTCTGATTTTATAAATAATGTGCAGCACATATGCAAATGATATAAAAATGACTCCTACCTGCTATCTGACAAATAAGATGTTTGAGAGGATTGTATGTTGGTTTACACCACAAAACATCATAACCTAACATAAAAGGCTAAAAATTTGTGCTTTTTGTTTAACTGTGACAATGAAATATATAGCCATTTAAGATGCACAAAGATCCCAGTAAGGCGGTGTGAAGGGTAGCTGGGAGGTTTAAACTGTGGACTATTACACAGTAGCATAGAGTTTGAATCCCATCTCACCGAGCATTGTCTAAGTTTTTGGCAGTTACAAAGTTTTGAGTGATACTGTATGTACTCTATGCCGCAGCAAGGCTTCATCAAGGGAAGAAATAAACATTAAGATTTAGGCAGCATTTGCTCTGGGGCCGAGCAGCTTGTATACTATGTTTGCAGGGTTGCAACTGAAACTCTGAAACAAGCCCAAAGCAAGTAACCCACAACATTTAAGAAAAATAAATAAAAAATGGCAAAGAAAGATGTTCATGTGATTCAGAATTTACTTATTGCAACTGTTAATGAACGACAATGACAAGCAACATGAAAGCATTTCACACTCATAAGCACATAAACCTGTGGGTCTATGGACCTACAACTTCTGATATTTTCAAGTGACTTACCAAAAAAGAAAAAAAGACTCAACATCACTTATACTAAGAGGAATTAACAACCCTTCTGATTTGGTGAGTTGACATAATAGTAACTACCAGCCTGTGGTGTCCTTTTTGGTGTAAAACCAAACTTCACATTTACCTGTGACATATCACCAGTGTGTACGTTTCTATATGATGTAAGAGTGGAACAAAACCACAGTGTGACTGTTGCTTACACAGAATAGCATTTTGAGAGATCAAAAATAGATATTACAAAAGCACAATATACAGTAAATGCAATCCACCAAATCAGTAGTAAAGCTATTATAAAAAATGGCCCCAAGAGTCTGCAATGACTTTTTTAAAACATCATATGACTATAAAACAGATTTTCATTGTTTAATATCCAGTTGACAATCATTCCAAGCCAAGAGCAAGAATAGTCTCCTTATATCTCTTGTGTAGTATTGGTTATATCACACTCCCAACTGCAAACAGACAGCAATAATTCAAGTATCCCAATCATTTTCTCTTTCCCTCATTTTTAAATGCATTTTTAATTTATAAAGTAGAATAACACATGTTTTGTTCAATATCAACAGAGCAGCATGCTGGAAGTACCGGCTGCCAAAGCGAGATGCTCAGCACATTTTTAGCAGCAGTCTGTTGTGTGTGTGAGAAACACAGTTGACAATGTAGCAACCTCCTCCACCCTGCCTATATCTCTGCATTTTAACTCCTTCTCTTTTTCAAGGGTTTTTTTTCCCCTAAAAGTTTGGACTCACACTTGTATAATAAATACAAAATGTTACCATGGCAATACTCTTTCTGTCCAAAAAAATAAAAACGCAGTAGTGCAACATTTCCGAGAAGGAGCTCTTCAAATCCCTGAGCTACAAGTGTTGCTTAATGTAAAATGGATCGTAATAAGGGGTTATAAAAACCACACTTTCAAGTTTTACTTTTGTTTCTTTTTGATGACACTGGTTTTTGGATTTGTTTTCTTTATCATTAGTCACGTGGCATAAATATGAAGTTGTGTGGGGGTTTTTTTCCTCAGTGAGTTAATATTTTCTTCATGACATCTTCAGTAGATGACAACCTCAGTCACCTGACTAAGGTTGATATCTGGTCACCACAGCACGCGTGGCTTGTGTGAGGGCTGTCGGTGTGTCAGGGGTTGGGTATGGTAACTCTGTGTGTCTGAGTATCAGAGAAAGCTTTGAAGACAACAGTAAGGTCTGGGGCCGGTCAATGAAATTTATCATTTATACTCACATGTGTTTTGATTTATCATATGAAGTCCTTGATGCCTTTTGATTTGATTAAAATCAGTGTGCTGCTTGTGTCTGATCTCTCCCTGGGAGTCTGCACCGCTGCGGGACTGAGGTGTGGCGAGGTTAGAAGGTGAAAGGTTGTCTCATATTCTAACAGTCACTGGTCCCTCCATGGAGATGAGAAAAACAAGTAAAGCCCCGTTTCACAAAGGAGGTTCAACAAACTCTGAGTCAAAAAACTAACTTGGACTCAACAAACTGAGTTAAGAAACTGAGTTTTCAGTTTTAGGAAAAGTGTTCAGAGTTGGTTCAGTTAACACTGAGTATATTGATTCTGAGTTACTGCGACTGTAAAAATCCATCATCAGAGGATCTCTGATATTGTGATTCACCATGGCAACCGGAAGTGATCTTCCTATTTCAATTTGTTAGAACTGGACATATTATTGCAATCAAACAAACAAAACAAACAAAAATGCAACACTGCTACTGCTGTGAAGGAAAGAGAGCTGGTGTGGGAAAAAATTGCAGAGCAAGTGTGGACAAATTAAAAATGACTGTTTACAATACCAAATGAATGACAAATGGATGTAGATGTCCTCAATATTCATCATGTAGGCGCTGTCTTGGGAGCCAAAAAAAATCTAAACGATTGAAGATGAATTATTAAACATAATTTAGACAGGTAACTCAAACATAACAGGTAGGTTGTATTTACTTTATAAACATTTTAGACGAATAGGAGAAAATTAAAAGTTAAAATCATGGAATAAATAGAAAATATGGGTGCAATCCAAGCGCTCTGGGTTGGAGTTTATGAGTTGGGGCACTTTTCTCACATCAGTCTGTTGGGGCACACCCTGGACAGGTCACCTGTCCATCACAGGGCCACATAGGCTGTGGGAAGAAACCACAGCACCTGGAGAAACCCACACAAGCAGAAGGAGACAATGTAAACTCCACACAGAGACTCCTGCTGGGGCCGGGACTTGAACCAGGAACTTTCTTGCTATGAGGCAACAGTGCTTGCTACTAAACCACTATTCTGCCTGAACTCTGCTCACAGTTCTGCATCATTCACTTTTTAATGTGATGGAAGAGGCTTTGTTCAGTATCCACATTGTTACTAAGAAAGCAGATAGTAGCAAATACCTAATAAAATTTAACCTAAGGTATTTTGCATGAAGTATGGACATACTGTGTGTGATATGTGTTATGCACAGAAGGATGAGATCATGTAGGTTAAGTATGACAGAAAAAAAAGCCTTTTTTTCTTTTTCTAATGCTTTTGTAAAACCATCAGGGCAGCATGAGTACAAGTCATTGCCGGTTTGATATAATTAAACTATCTATTCAGATTCTTATTGGACTTTCCTGACACAAATGCAACTTGTCATTGTTCAGTTGTCTCTAAAATGGGCATTATATATGATTGTTTGATTTTAAATTGAACTTGTTTCAGGTTCCTGAAGGGGACAGAAAGTAACTTGGGATATGTTGAAGTAAACCTGGTCTTGACCAGACATTGTTTCACAACCCCAAATCAGAAAAAGTTGGGACAATATGGAAAACGCAAAGACATAGGACTAATGATTCTTAAATTTGACTTTTTATTTCATAGCACAGACTATAAACAAATCATATTTCTTCTATTTTTTTCTTATAAACATTTCAGTTGTTAACATCTATTTTTGTATTCAAGGCCTGAAGGACATTTCCACAAAAAGTTGGGCAAGTAGAGTTTTTATCACTTAGTAATTTTGCTCTTCCTTCAATATTACATCAAAGACATTCTGGCACTGAAGATTTTTTTTTTCCTGTCAACACATCTGAAGTTGTATGGAGTTGCTATTTTTGCTTCTTTTTTTTAAAAAAAATAAAAATTCTCCACACATTCTCTGATGGAGCGGGCACAGGCCATTTCAAATACCTGTGCCTTTATATTTCTCGGTCTTGCCTTTCCAAATGTCTGGTATGTATTGTTTGAAAAATCCATCAATGTCTGAAATAGATGTCATCATGAAGGCATCATATGTGTTTGTAAAATTTCAATGTAATTTTCATGACTAATGCTGCCATAACAGAAGTGTAAACTGAATTCAAGACTCACAGAGACTGGTGTTTGGATGGTTTTGCTCTTAACAGTTTAGACGGCCTGTTTCATCCTTTGTCCAGTACTTACAGTGCTTTTTTTTCTTTTCAAAAAAAGACCACATTTCTCTAACTCAGTTGAGTAGTATTGCATTCTGTTCCTCTGACAACACCTATGATACCCATCTATATGCTTGCTCTTTATGAAACTTGCACACATTTTTTTCTTGTATTGTTTGGTTTTACTCAATGTACTTAATAGGCTTTGAAGCTTGAATGTCAGCCTTTGCATTTTTAAATGCACTGTCACTGAGTGAAAAAATGGGTTGCCAACTCAGTATGAGACTTGCAAAATTGACACTGTTCTCACTCACTCAAAACTCACATCCATTTTGTTATGCATGGAAAAACAAGTTCCCAACAGATGATGCTGGGACATAAAAAGAGGACAGGACAGAAGTAGTTGCAGTGAGATTTCTTAGATTAGTCAGGAAGAAAATGAGACATATACACTATAAATGTATGTTAGTGTAATTTTGTCAATTCAACCAGATATTTATTGTTCTGACGCTTTCTTGGTTTTTGTGGCACACTTGCCTAATACACAGACTAATATAGGTGATTCTTCTTTACTTAAACTTGGGGTTAAGTCATGTAAGATCGCAAGAATTATTTTTGAAGTTATTTTTCTATTCCTTTTTTAAAATAATTTCTTACCAAGTTCGCTTCCCTGTTTTATGAACAGTAAGATACACACCCATGTAAAGTTTTTTGTTTTGTTTTTCTCAGTAAGGAACCAAGCACTTTCAAGGGATTTTCACTTCAGACACTTTCTAGTGTGTCATCTAGATGGTTTAATCATGTTGATTCATACGTTATAAGCTTTTATGCTCAGTTACAGTTGAAGTTAGAGGGATAGTAAAAAGGGAGTTTCTAAGGATTTGAGAAATTGGTCTGTCATCTCCACCCATGTTTCACAAGAGTTTCTCTTCAAAATCTGTCTATGTGAAGCTATCCAGTTTCCAAAACACAAACATACACATAACCAGGCTCAGACACAAACACTTACCATAGACTCTCTGATCAACAGAGCCCATATGTGGACGTTTGGACCTCTCAAGGATACTTTTAAAATGCACATCCGCCCTCTCTGAAGTCAGCCGAAATGATATAAAGTATACAAGCGCATGAACTGCTGAAGGCCTTTAACAAAACTGGTGAAGGCCATAAAATGTGATATGAAACAGTCAATTCAAAATCTATTTCTCCAAAGGTGTTAGACTGAGGATTTTACTACAGTATTTGTGTAACATTTACATCAAAAATAAATCAATACAACAAAAACAAAATACAACAAATTTCAACATTAGTGATTATACCATGACCTTAAGTCCCAACTAAGAGTAGCAATTACTTATTTGATTCTACTCACTGAACAGAGTACAAACTGTTGCAAAATCTTTTTTTTTTTTTTTTATGTGAGGTGAGTTTACCAGTCCTCCTTGACAGTCTAATCGCACATATTTTATTAACATTTGAACTCCTAAATTTGCCAAGGAGGACTAGACCACCAATGTGAAACATGAAAGAACAATACTGATAAAAAGACAAGACAGTGATTCATGTGGTGTGTGGTGTGGTAATTTCTGTAGTGTTTGTGTGATGTGTTTTTGTGATGAGATGTATTACAGTAAAGGACAGACATTCTAATAAAAGACAAATAGACATAAAATGAAGAGACAGAAAATGTTGTGAGGGTGTGTGAGAGAAAAGGGGTGTGTGTGTAAGTTTATACACATTGCAAAATCTAATAAATGCTTAGCTATAGTTTCAGAACAAAAAAAAAAGACAAAAACACAGAAAAACTAATTGCAAGAGGAAATTCACTGTTTAACATGAAAACAAAGCTGTCTAGGGTTTCTCATGTGAAATACTAAAGGAATCAAGTCTGTTGATCAAAATGGCATGGGAAATTGTGTTGAGTGCAGCGGTCGAACCAAAGGGGATGAGGATGGAAAGAAGTCCAGAATCAGCAGCCATAAGAAGGTTTTTGTTGATCTTATCTGTCCTCTCAGTTTCGTTCTTCTCAATGTGCCAGAATTACCATTTTGTTCAGCCCTATCCTCTACAGGTAGGAACCAACATGTTAAAAGGAGATCCCTGTGTGAAGTAGCTTTCTTGCAGACATTGAACGAGCATCTTAACATACCCTGAGTGAGTGGTGTGGTTTGCCTTTTCAGTAGTTACCCATTGTATAATTTCTTGTGCAATTGCATGCACCAAAGACTTCACAAAATACATCCAAAGGAATTTTTATTTCACCTCTAAGGTGCCTAACATATCTGAAACTGTCCATTTAAATCTTTCCACCGGATTCCCACAAGGGTGATAACGAGTGGTACCGACCGTTTCTGCTCCTAACTGGGTGCAAAGTTCTCAGATAGTCTTAGACTCAAAGTCTCGACCCTTATCAGTGGGCAACCAACTGGGGAATGCATAGTTTGCTATGAAATAATCCCATAGGGGTTTTACAACAGTTTTGGCTCCCTGGTCTTTGGTCGGCACTGCCACGGCAAATTTCATGAAGTGATCAGTGATCATGTTTGTCAAAGCAGCAGCTTTTTGTGGAACAGCTTTACTTCTGAAACAACGTGCCCACCTCCTACACTTCTCTCAACACATTTAGCCATTCTGGGCCAGCAGAACCTGGCACAAGCAAGCTGAAGTGTTTGCTCAAACCCAAAATGACCAACATCATCATACACACCTTTCAGTGCCCTTTCTCTGAACTGTTCAGGTGGGACTAACCGATAGATAGGATTGCCTCTTTCAACATACTTTAAATTTTATTAATAAATTATTAGTATTTTAGCTTGGTTTAAAATTTGGCAGGCTGTCCATTAATAACTATGATGATCAAATTATATAAATGAATAAAAACGAAAACCCAGTACAATATCCATCCATCTTGGTTGGAACTTAAATACATCACAGATGAATGCATGAAAATGTCTCCATTTATCTAAATTCTTTTCCTAACATCCCTCTCCACCACTGCTTTCTTCACACTAGCTTTAAGAAATTAGTTTGACTTGCTGCCTGGCAGTCTGGGTTTGCGACGTGATGTCATGGATTTGGTTTTTGGTTAGTTCTTGTTTTACTTTGAAAGGCTGTGTCCCTGTGTTTAGTTACAGCTAGACTTCCCTTGCTCCTGCCGATTGTCTGCACCTGTGTCTCATCAGTCCTGTTTGTATATCTTGCCTTGTCTTTCCCTTCCTCCCTGCTGGTCAGTACTGTATATGTCCCAGGATGTTGCTTCTGTCTGTGTTGCTCTTTTGTTTCATTAAAGAATTTTTGTTTTGCACTCCTGCTATCCTCATGTCCTGCATTTGGGTCCTGCCACAATCCCTTCTCCATCATTACACGTGGTCCTGGTTGAGTGTATGGATATTATAATAATCTGGCTTGGTTCCTCCGCTTGAGACCAGTCTCAGCACACCTGCTTCCCATTATCTCTTCTCCCTGGCTGCATAAAACTGGTTTCCTCTCTATTACCAGATCATTTCTGCCTGTCCAGTTGTTGGTATGACTGATTGTTTTCTTTTGAACATAAGAAAGAAGTAACTGCACATTGCATATCATGAAATATACCTATCCTGAAAAGATACCTCTAGGGCCAGGGTGCCTTCAAAAAAGATTTTAAACAGATAGTCAATCTTCCTGCCTTAATGCCCTTCTTTCTCTCAAGCTGCTAGATACACTTGGACACCTGGAGTCAGTTTTTTTTAGCAGACGGCTCTTAACCTACTGTCCACAAATCTTTTCTAAAGTTATAAATAGTATTGGTTGATGGAGTTATTGTCTGTACGCATTTTGAGTCCAAACTCTGTTATGTCAGAGTCAGTGGACGAAGCAGGTTCAGTCAGCACGCTTTAGAAGTATCTTTAATGTCATATTTTCATTGCAGTGAGAAGGCAGGTTTTCCCGTCCTTGTAAGTAGTTGCCTATACAGTTTGACAGACTGGATAATTCAAAGCATACTGTTAAATGTTGCTGATCCATATGGTATATTAGGTTTTGATTCCCCCCAATAAAATAGTAATTAATATTGGCTGCTTTAGTAACAATGACTAAATTGTAAATTAAGCTCTTAGACTGCACACTTACAGTCCTGTGAATGCATTTGCCTCCTTACAGATTTTTTTTCTGGTTTTATATCCTTCTGTTATTGCTTTTATAGCACTTGTTTTTATAACACTTTTTTTTCACTAACACAGATAGGGCAGTCACCTAATGGAAAAAAAAATGTTTAGATACAGTGGTATTAGATATATTTTCCACAACACAGGTCCTGAAGCATTAGAGCAGTCCCAGACCATCATATGTAATAGGATGCATACCTTCCAAAAAGTTCCACTTTTGTCTCATCAGTCCACAGAATACTTTCCCAGAAATCTTGGGGATCATCAAGAGAATTTTTTGCAAATGTGAGACAGACCTTTGTTCTTTTTGGTCAGTAGTGGTTTTTGTTGTTGGAACGCTCACATGAATGCCATTTTTGCCCAGTCTCTTTCTTATTGTTGAATCATGACCCTAATTGAGGGAGGTGAGGCCCACAATGCTTTAGATGTTGTTCTTTTGTGTTTCTTTTGCTCTTGGAGTAACTTTGGTAGGACAGCTACTGGGAAAGTACACCACTGTTCCATGTTTTCTCTGTTTGTGGATAATGGCTTTCACTATGGTTCACTGAGTCTTAAAGTAGAAAAGGGTTTTTCCAGTTTGACAGATGTCACTGACTTTGTTCTTTCATCTATTCTTGAATTTAATTAGATTTAGATATGGCTTTTGAGATGTTTTTAGCCTTATTAATGTTGTCAGACAGGTCCTATTTAAGAGATTTCTTGATTCAGCAGGTCTGGCAGTACTCAGGGTTGAGTGTGACAAGTGAAATTGAACTTAGCTTTCCAAAAAAATGTGGTTAATCAGTTATTACTTTTGTCCACATAGGGCAAGGTTAGTTTGACAATGTCTCTTTTCCCCTTTTAAGAAATAAAATAATTTTTTAAAAATCTAATATTATATTGCTTAAATAAAATCGGAGTTTTCACTCTTTTGGGGGTTTTCTTTTTTCATCATGAAAATGTGGATTTTGGTCAGTTAATCATTGACTGATATTAAAATCTGTCAAATCTGAAACATGCAATTGTGAAAACTACAGGAACAGAAGATATCCAAAAAGGGCTGGGTATTTTTTCACAGCACTGTACATGTGAGAATCAGCACCTCTAAATCTGAAACCATGGTCTTTAGTCAGAAAAGGGTGGAGTGCCCTCTCAGAGCTGGGAATCAGATCCTGCCCCAAGTGGAGGAGTTCAAATATCTCAGGATCTTGTTCACAAGTGAGGGAAGAATGGAGTAAGGGGTCAATAGACGGATCGATCCAGTGTCCGCAGTAATGCAGACTCTTCATTGGTCTCTCCTGGTAAGGATCTGAGCCAAAAGGTGACGCTCTGGATGACCCGTCGGTCTACATTTCTACCTTCATCTATGGTCACAAGTGGTGGGTAGTGACTAAAAGAACAAGGTCACGGATACAAGTGCCAGAAAGGAGTTTCCTCCACAGGGTGTCTGGGCTCTCCTTTAGAGATAGGCACAGTCAACTGGGAGAGGCTCAGAGTAGAGCTGCTGCTCCTCCTCATCAAGAGGAGCCAGATGAGGTGGCTTTTTGGACACCTCTCCGGTGAGGTTTCCAGGGATGTTCCACTAGAAGTAGACCCCAGGACATGTTGGAGGGACTTTATCTCTCAACTTCCCTGGGAACAGCTTGGAACCCCTCCCCCCAGATGAGCTAGACAAAGTGCCTGGGTAGAAGGAAGTCTGGGCTACCCTGCTGAGACTATTATCCCCACGACCCTACCTCGGATAAGCGGAGGAAATTGGATGGATGGATGGATGCTCATGTTCCTCCCTACAATTTTCAAAAGCAGAAGGAAGTGGAGCCTTCAGCATCAAGCTCCTTACTTGTAAAACCCAGTTTGGAGTCAGTAGGCAAATACCTTTTATGGATATAGTTGTGACTTAGTCTGTTACTTTGCCTTCATTACCACCATTATTGGACATTTTTTAGCATTGTATGGTACTTCTGCAGTATCTTCATATCAGACAGCAAATGTCTTTGTTCGTACATGTAGTCTGCAGTCCTTTTCTGTTACTATTAATGACAGTCGAGTTTGTACAATTAATTTGGGCAGCCATTTTTCCCATTATGCTCAGCTTCCCTCAGCTTTGTAGTTACAATATGTGTTCACCCACTAAGTAAGTATTTCTGAAAATTGGACTGGTGACCTATCCAGGGAAAACCTTTACCTTTCAGGCAAAGAGAGCTGGGATAGGCTCCATTTGCCCCCAGTGATCCTGAATAGAAAGGAGGAATGGATTGATGGTGCAATCTGAAAATTTTGAATTAACTAATGCTGGAAAAAGCTTTAATATAGTCTTGCCACAATGTCTGGGTTGTCCAAAATTTCAAGTAGAGAAAGTTCTGCAAAAAAAAAAAAAAAACAGGCAACGAGTTCACACATTTTTATTTAGTTTCTACAAATCTGTTTCAGGCAGCATAAACTGTCCTGAATTCGTGGCTCCATTGTGTCGCTTTTAAAACTTCAACAGTTTTAGTTTTAACCGCACAACTGAGACTGTTATAACATTTCTCATTTCAGTAAACTCTTTCAACTGTAGTAAAATCCAGAGGATGACGTAGGAAACAGTGGGTGATCAGGTTTGTGGTATTGTCCCCTCTGATACAACTGTTGATTGGAGCTCCCTACAGTGTGGGGTGTCTATCAGCATCTCTGCTTTTTAAGAAATCAAGAAACCTCCTACACTGCCAAGTCTTTTTTTTTTCCTGTTATTCTCACAACATAATTTTGCAGTACTAAGTAAACTGCTTCTTCCTCCAACTATTTATACTAAATTTCCTCAGAGTGATGTTTTAGGTTTAAAAGGAAACAAAAATGATTTGTTCCTTGGTACATATCTGGAGATAAGTACAATAATAAAATAAAGATTGATGGTGATATGTTTCCACAAACTCCTTTACAATGACTATTGTTCATACTCATGTCAAAGAGAAGAAGACTCACATCTTCTTGAGAAGACTTCTTGGTTACTCGGTCAAAAAGGCATGTTCAAAGTATTTAGTGGCTCATCTTCAGATTTATATGTGAACATGTGTGCTGTTTTTGAACTGAGACAAGGAAAAGAAATGTTTACGGGTTTACTACCATTCATCATCAGAGCTTTGAAGTATGTTTTGGTGGTTTTTAAGACAAATTGAAGTGGTTGTTTACTGCTCAGTACAACTAGGGGCCCTGACCCACTGAATGAGTGGAGAAAATATGAGAGAGAGAAGAGGACGGGAGTGACGAGGACAGACAATGGGAGATGTGAAAAGGTGCTTCAAGGCAAAGCTGATGGTCATTGCGACAAATGATCCATAACTATTAACTAAAGGTTTGTAACCACACAAACCAGTTGATAGCAGGTCTGGAATGTGTTCCCAGTTTTGGGGGGGATATAATTATAGCTCCAAGAATTTACAAGTGTTTTTTGAAATTTAGAATTAAATTATTCTGAGAGAAAAGCTTGACACAGAAGCTAGCACTATTACCACTATTTGTGAGGTCCAGAGCTTCTCAGTAGGATAATATACAAAGTCAGATGACTTTTGAGGACCTCTCTCAGTCCCCGCATTGAAGCAAGCTGATTTGTGGGTTAATGTTGCGTTCATTGTTGAACTATAGGGTCTGTTTATGTTTCTGTCTGTGGCTGTGTGTGGGTTTGCACTACTTCAAAGGCTTTCTGTGGCCCCTGAGGTCCTCAGACACACCATGCAGGTGTTTCCTTTGAGTAGACACATACTGTTAACAGCATGTGTCTACTCAAAGGAAATTGAGAAATCAAAACATCCCAAACTGTGAACCAGGAATGATAACCGCTCCATAAAGAATTTCGGCTGTTCATCCACTAATCGTTTGTGTTTAATTAACATCTGGGGTGGCGTGTTCACTGTGGTTCCTGCTGTTGCTGGAACATGTAAAGCCTTATAAAAGTTAATTCCTTAAAGTCTTTTGCTTTCACAGCTCATTGGTTTGAGGTAAAATCAAGCTCAAACACAACTTTAAACAACTTAACATCCTGACCTAACCTGTGTAATACTTTTCCATTTGAGTGAATCGTGTAATAAAAATGTTTGGGTCCAGCTGAAGGACAGACAACTAAGACCACTGTCACAATACTGTACTGTTCAGTCAGAAGCAGATGCTCTGATTCAGTTTCTTTCTTTTCTAAAGAGAGCCTCAGTGAAGCACACAGTTACCAGGAGTCGACCATTAACCTCTTTCACCTGGAAACCAAACAGTATCTGGGCATCCGTCTGGCAGTCTGGTTGGATGAACGCATGGCTGGCTACTTGGCTGACTGTATTCCCACCTTTGACCCATCCCCCTTACAAGCCTTTCTTTCTAGTTTGTGCTTTCAGTCTCGTGGTGTGTTTTTGTAGAAGAATGGAGGAAGTTCAGTGAATCAGGTGTTGCATATTCCATCCTTATATTCCCACACAACAAATGGACAGTGTTTACAGTATATATAATGCTTCACATTTCCCATAAGCCCCCCCCCACACACACACAGTACTCTAAGATTAAACCATTGACCTTCCAATTGGTGAATACATGCTCTGTCTCATGAACATCTGCTTTTGCTGCTGGTTCACCAAATATAACTGATTTGCTTTCAAGATTAAAAGGTCAATTTGATGTTCTTATTAACTCGCCAGGATGGGGGAATCAAAAAGGATTAGTCATGAGTGACTCATTAAAATTATTCATTCTGAGGGGAGAGAAGACTAGTCTGGAGCAAATAGTCTACTCAGATCAGAATCAAATAATCAGAGGCCACACCTGAGGTGATTGCCTGAGGCTGACTGCAGATGGATGTAACAACATAAGCTTTCCTATGTTCACCAATAGTACAAAACATTACATAAAGAAAGTGAGTATAGTCAACTTGTCCAGTACCAACAGAGTATAATAAGCCTTATATACACAAGAACACAAGAGAAAAATGTGTAGCAATTTACTAGGACTTAGAATAAGGACCATTGCAGCTCCTTGATTCTTTAGTCGTTATATAATCTACCTGGTCCCTATACTGACTTTGACTGTTTTTTTCTTCTTCTTCTTAATTTTTAAATGAACTGGTGCAGAACTCTGACAAGGTTATTGTTGTGGGATAGTTTCAATATTCACATTGACACTGAAAGTGACAGTCTCAGTATTGCTTTTAGTTCTTTTATTGGATTCAACTGGGTTTTGTCAAATTGTGAAAAACTCCACCCACTGCCACAACCACTCACTCAATCTTATCTTGACATATGGCATTGAAATAGAAAATCTAGCTGAATTCGCCCATTGCCTATTGTTGTCTGATTGTTTCTTAATATTAATTTGCTGTGAAAGTCCACAATTATGTTGACTCTTGTGCAAAAACCTGATACCGAAGGAATCTATGAGTAAATTCTGTAAACAGATATAAGGCGCCGCCATCTTTATCATTTCCTCCATCTCCATGTACTAGTATCGCTCAGGGCTGCTCACCAACTTCACTCATTCACAACTGAACTGCTTTATTGACAGCACTATTGTCTATCTACATTCAGCCCTTGTTAGTGTTGCTCCATATAAGAAGGAAGTTATAACTCATACTAGGTACACTCTTTGGTATAACCTATCTTTGAACCCTTAGACAAACACCAAGAAAACTGAAAAAGAAGTGGTGTTCTGACAAATCAGAAGAATGCTATTCAGCTTGGAATTACATTTTCAACTGTCACCAAAAAAAAAAAAAAAGTTTATGGACTGCCAGAACTATATATGACTCACAACTCATGATGAGCATAAGAACCCCAGATTCCTTTTCACCACTGTAGCCAGGCTGACAAAGAGTTGTGGTTCTGTTGAATTAAATCCTTTTTTCTTTTTTTTTTCTTTTTTTACTAACAAACTGTCAGACAAAAGATTGACTTGTGTTTTCCTATGGATGGTATGTTTTTAGGTGACGATGACTGCCCTATTTTAAATATTTATGTTCTTTTATGCCTATATATTTGGAATGAGGTATGTTAGTGTTACCGGCGCCTGACCTAGGGGAAATCTGGATTGGCAGCAAGCGGCACAAAAGCTAGGTAGCACTGTGTAGCCAGTATATTGTATGAACTGTGGATGACTAATTTTTGCATGTTGCCTAGGCCAGAGCTCATTTTTTCTAAGCTGCTCATGCCCAAAGCCTGTAGCTAAAGCACCACCCCTAGACCACAATGGTGCAACGGTGCCATCTACTGACGTGGAATTCTCTAAACATGTGAAAAAATAATGGCAGATAGTTCACAATAATAAACAAAAAATGGCAGAGGGACAGTTCTGGCAAAACTTAACATAGTTTTTTTTTTTTTTTCCAATTTACTACATTAGACTCCATCCAAACTAAACTGTTTAAAGATATTCTACCCCTCATTAGCCTATCTTTGCTGGACCAGATTAATATTTCTCTATGAAATGGTTATGAACCAGAGTTGTTGAAGTTAGTGACTCAGTTCACTGTTGTGAAACCTCTCTGCTAGTTCAGTCTTGACCCCAATGGTTCACCCAATTGCAGAGCCATGTCTAACTTCCTTTTTATGTCCAAAATCCTTGAAAAAGTTGTCCTGAGACAATTAATGTTTATATGGAGGGCAACAATTTACTTGAAAAAGTTCAGTCAAGATTCAGGATTTATCAGAGCACTGAAACTGCTTTAATTAAAGTTATAAATGGTTTCCTCATTGCCTCTGATGGTGGTCTTCTCTCTTGCTTGTTCTGTTGGTACCACCAAGCGATATCACATCTCCCCCATTTTAACTTCACTACATAGTGTCCACGTTGCCCTGTGCTCTAGATCTGTTTGAGAAAGTGCAACATAAACACCTCTTTGACACTGGAACTCATGAGACAAGCATCCCAGAGGATAAAGACTGCACATCCATGTGGTTATACAGCCGGCTTAGGGATCATGAAGAATGTATCAAAACACTGGTGTCACCAGGTGAATCTGAGAGCTCTTAAGCTCTAATTGGTTTGACTTTAAGTTTTTTTTAATTAGCCCACATCAATGGTAATAGACTATTTAATTAGTCTAGTCTTCTGGGGGCTCTAAACAATTTGTTTTGGGCCCCCTATTTTGGAAAGCTTCAGTATGATGCGAAGAGGGAGGTTGCACAAACCTTTAAGGTGCTGCATTATTCTGTTCCCAATGTAAAGCAAAAGTAGTGTAGTATAGTTGGGAAGGACACAGAGAGCTGGACGACGCTTCCCAAAACTAATCCAATATTCCTTCAAATTAAATTGAAATTGATATTTTGGCATAGAAAAAACTCTGGTGCTGCTTTGAAAGTATACTTTTACACTGTGACTCAAACGGCTAATTGGGACCATTATAATGTACCTTGTGTGACAATAAAATGTTGAAACCATAGTTTGAGAGAGAATTCAAGCTCTCCTTCTTTTTTTTTCTTTTGTATTTGCACGAAGGCCAAGTTTTGTGGTTTGTTCATTTTGACATTTTCAAATAAATTTTGCATTGTTTTTAGCCCATGTAGACTTGAGTATGAGGTCATTTTGTAAAACATATATACAATGATGACAGTTTATGTTTTACACCTGTGTATGTAAGTGTGTTCATTTTTTTTCCTTTCTTTTTCCATAGCTAAATTGACTATTGGGTGATGCATTATTGCTTTGGAGCCACGCTCAGTTTTTGGTTCATATGTCATGGTGTCACATGTTAAAGGACATGTGACAGAATCATATGTTCCAGTCTGAATTACTAAATGGTTGTCAAGGGCTATGAAAGACTTTCTATGGACAACACTGTCCCGGCGGCCTTGGTTGTCATGAAAGCCTGTAAAACGATTACCATGAACATAAAAACAAGTTTTAAGAGAGCACTGAAATGCAGTGTGTTTAAAGTAAGTGGCAAGAAAAAATAATGTAACATACTCCAAGGCTTGCAGTGAAAATGTGAGTGGAACTAAATTACAGGAAAATAAACACACATTGTGACATTGGGAGGGAGGAGGGCAGGACTTTTCTGAGTGCATGGACTTTCTCTACACACCAATCTATAAACTGAGAAAGCAACAAAGATACAGATATGAACTGGGCATCAAACACGTGAAGCAACAAGCAAGCAGTCTTCCAGCGTCAGCACCACTGCCATCTTGGGAAGGGACTCCCATCAGCATTTAACATTCCTATAGAGGCCTAAATGTTCCAGTACTAGATTTGCTGTGTTGGATTATTATATAGTTGTAACCATTTTAATTTAGTGAAATAAACATCGTCTGGTATATCAGTAGTTTATTTCTGGAATTATCCTTATGAAATCTGCAATGTGAAACAAAACAAAGCATAGAAAAACCACAAATATTATTCTCAGATAGCATTACACTTAAACGAGAAATATTCACTTACATATTTGTTTACATGCAAATATATACATCATGCTTGACAACTCTTGTCAATAACTGTCTATTATGTCATAACATGTGCTTGTCTGTTGGCCTCTGGATGGCATCTTGCATCTAGTGTGAAATATATCTATAGTTTTATAGACGGAGATTTCCACCTTTACTCTGCAGAGCAACACCTTTTTGTTCTAATAAGCAGCACCAGTTAACATTTTAAGGCCTTTTCTTTTTCACTGTAAAAACTTCAAAATGTACAATTTTGAAGAGCACAACTGGATTCTTAGGTGTTTATAAACTGATTGTTCTTAAAGAGGGACTGTGTGTGCATGAACATGCATGTGCTTCATGTGCGTTTATCAGTGTCAGGATGAATGAAACCATCCAGTGACTTGATTCAAAACTGTAGCCCATATTTTTAGCTTGGTTCACATTCAAGCTTTGTCTTCTCAGCGGTGAATGCAACTAAAAGACTAAGGACAGGAGGGGTGTGTAAGTTTGTGGACAACCGAAATAAAATTTGATTTGTGGCTTCCAGGATTTAGTTTTCAGTTGATGTGGCTGCCAAAAAAAAAAACATGTGTATTGTATGACACGGGGGTAGAAAAAGAAGGAAAGATGGAAAAGAAAAGCTTACAGGGGCAGATGATTTATGAGTTATGGCACACCGATTATCCAGAGGTAAAGAACAGATTAAGATGATGAGCAAGATACAAAGCAAAGTGGGACAGGCTAGATGAGCAGATAATATAAAGGTTTGATTTCACCTACCAATAAATTGTAATATTGTGTGGTTTCTCTGCGCAGTGGGACAATTTAACCACAGCTACTGATCTTTTCAGTGACGCTGGATAAGAATATGTCCACATGGAAGAGAGTATAGGTCCACAGAACACTCAGTCCACTAGGATCACCGGTGAGATTTGACAAACCATGGCTAATGTGTTCTTTGTTGTGTGGAGGCTTACATTTGTGTATCTATGCATTCATTTGCCTCCTTCAGGAGAAGCATGTTTACAGTTATATAGATACTACTTCAGACCTCCTCATTACTTGTCTGTAGCTCAGCTGCCCTGTTTGAAATTGTATATCCAGATTAACTCATTATCATTTAAAGTAAAATGCTGAGTACTTTTTCGTTGAAATGCATTCTTCCATTTTCTATCACAGCTTTGTCCTGTTCAAGGCTGCAGGGGGTTGGAGTCTATTCCAGCTTCCATGGGGGGGGAAATGAAAAAGTGGAGGCAGGGTGCTATTCTATTTCAGATCTAGCACTGAGACATACAACTACACACTCACACTCATGCTATGAAATACAAAAAATATGTGCTACTAGCTGCTGAATGATGAAATAACACGGACAGAATTCCAAATTGGTTTAGAAGAATCCTGCAATTCACAAGTGAAGACGGTAAGTAATGTGAAAATGAGGATGAGGCAGACTATACTGGAGTGATGAATAAATAAAACCCTCTGGCATAAACAAAAGCAATGACCAATAAGTCCGAAAAAGCATTATGGAAAACTTCATACAGAGCAATATCATTTTACACTTGTGGTTTTAAATTTATCCAGTTTAACAGTTATAAGATGATAGCCCAACACTATTGCTGCTATGAATCCAAAGTAAACTTTAAATCACTGTTGAAGGATTTTTTTTTTTTTTAAGCCAGATTAGACTTTGTCAAACTGTATATTGAAAATCCACAAAGCTTCTGTGAGAATGTCCTCTGCACAGATGAATCAAAACTGGAGTTTGTTGCCATGTCACATCAGTGGTATGTTCACGGATGCAAAAATAAAGCGTTCAAAAGAAAAGAACACTACCATGAAAAATGGAGGAGGCTGAGCTATGTTCTGGACATACTTTGCTGCGTCTGGTACAGTCTGAGCAGGTGCAATAAAATCTCAAGATTATCAAGGTCTTCTGGAGCCAAATGTGCTGTCAGTGGGAGAGAGCGTGATCTCAGTTGCAGGTAATGTGTCCTTCAACCGAATAATGACCAAAAACACACAGCTAAAAAAAAAACGCTAAGAATGTATCAAAACAAAACATGGATTATTCTGAAGTGACCTTCTGTGAGTCCACATCTGTGGAACGAGATAAAGAAGAAACCCTGAGACAGCTGGAGCTGTTTGCCCAAATACCTGTCTATAGATGCAGAAGTATCATTGAGAAACCTCTGTTGAGGGTTCCAACTAATTTATCATTTATACCACTGTTTACTTAAGCTCAACATATAGAAAAATGATATTTTCAGCTGCTTTCACTCCCTGTCCGCTGCTGTTTTTCACAGCCATTGTGCAACTGGCAGGATAATATGAATTGTTACAGTAATACGATACGTTGCTGTGAGAAAGCCGCGACCGTCGCGTGTGTGCTGTGGTTTTCTCCAGCACTTTCCCTCGCATACCTGCAAAAAGTCATGATGTACAAAGCAGAAAAATGCTTGAATGAATGAATGCTATCATTTTAACAGGCTGATGAAACGATTTATCATGCATCTCCTGCCTGAAAGGGGCTAAAGTGATTTTGAAATCCCAGTCTGACGTGACATATCCAACAATGTGGTTCCCATCAGAACCAAACGCTGCGCTGCAGGGGGGCAGCAAGGGAAAGAAATGGAAACATACAGTGATTACTGCAGTTCACTGTCAGTCACAGGCTTTTCTTCTGTATACTCACACAGGCCAACTTTATATTAGCGCCCCACAAGAGAATAGAAGCTAAACAAATAGCAGAGTGTGGAAGAGAGAGATTTAAGAAACATAACAAAACAAAAAGAAAAATGAGCGTGTTTTCCCTGAGGATACAAAGAGCATACCCAGTTCCTTGAAATGGTTAAGTGGTTTCAAATTGTATAATGTATACTGTGTTTTTAATCTGCAAAAAGTCAGAAAAATGAGGTCAGCATTTAGAAAACAATTTTGTTAAATTAGCTCTGATCTCGTAGCATCAAGGGTTTTTACTTTATTATGTGAAAGGGAACCAGTCCTATTCAGACCAGTGTTACTGTGCACGTTGGTGTAGACAACAGTAAAATAAAATTTACAAAATGATACTTTAAACATCACCATCTAGTCTTTACCAATTTTTTCTAATGATCATTAGTCTATGTAATTCAAATGAGCTGAATTTAAAAATTCAAAAACAGGTTGGCCATAAAGGCCTCCTTCTTGTTTAACATTTCATTTTAAAATCATCTCATTTGAAAGCAGTTTGCTCTTCAAGTGTAATTGGCACCATGTGTTCAAATGAATATTTACAAACAACTTAAGTATTTCTTACAGAACAAAATACTTTTTAGAAAATGTAATCTTTTTAGCTGGCAGCAAACATACAATTTTTATATGTTGTATAAATTGTAGAAAGTTTTTTCAAAGTGAACAAGGCATCAAATCTTGACAATCAGTCTCTTTATTGATAAATGCCACGCAGAAAGGCCATTATTTTTTTTAGGTGAAATGACTGGACTACAGATTACCCCCTGTGCACAAGAATGTAGTAATATCTCAGTCCTCCAGCAACAGTAACACTACCACCATCAGCAGGAATTAGGAAACAGAGCCCAGCAGTGTTGTCTCAACTGGAATGGTAAGGTAGAAACTTTATTTTGTTAATTTTATTGGTGTTTCTTGCATGCCCTGTTTTTTCAGACCAAATGAGGAAAGACCCCAGCTAACTGTAGATATCTGGAATCCATTGCTGTCTGTGGACTGTGAAGTAGCTGACAAGGATAATTTTCTGACAGTGGAAAGCTGCAATGGTTTGTGAAAACGCACACTGACAAAGGAATGTTATACCTTCGTGGCATGGATAACAATTTCCAAGTGGAGTGATCAGCGGCCACCTCCTCCACATAGAAGACTTGAAGGTGTATGCCAAGAACAACGGGGACATGGGCTCATTGATCAACCTCACCAGGCTATGTTACCAGTACTATTAGGATGTCATTAAGAATGGATAAATGTACTCGATTTGTTTTAAAAATGAGCAAGATTATCCCAACTGAGGGGGTCTTAACTACCAGGTGGAAACATATCAGATGTTCAGAACAGCTACAAATACCAAGGGATCCAGCAAGCAAAAGGCAACTATACTAGGAGTCAGCCAAAGCCAAGTACCTGAAAAGAGTAAGGCAGATCCTGAAGAGACAGCTAAATGGGAAAAACAAAGTCCAGGCCATCAGCACACATGTTCTGCCAGTAATCAGGTACAACGCTGGAATAGAAGAGATGGAAGTCATTGACGTTAAGGCAAGAAAAAAACTCCTCATGATGCATGAAGAATCATGCCCCAAGTTAAACAAAATAAAACTCCACACAAAGTGGGAGGAGGGAGGCTGAGGATTAGTCAACATCAATGCCACGAGGATAAAACAAGAAAGATCCAGAAAATGGTCCCTAATGATGAACTGCTTAGAACGTCTCAGGCACCAGAAATCCAGTGAGAAGGATAAAAATGTGGAAAACAAACCATCATGGAAGCATTTATTATACTTTTATCATCCCAAAGGAAATTGAGTAGTTCTCTGCATTTGACTAGTTCTGCGCATTCTTCTTAGTCAGACTAGGAGCAGTGGGCTGCAGCAGACCCAGTCAGGGGGTCTGCGACAGCCTAAATCTAGCTACACCACACATATACAGACCCAGTCAGGGCAGTGCTATCCAGGGAGCAATTGGGGGTTAAGGGCCTTGCTCAGGCTCTGTTAACCTGGGGGATCAAACCTGGGTCCTCCACATTCAAACTGAAGATATGGTAGACACTGACAGGCCTTACGGGTCCTAGAAAAAGCTGATCTGAAGCACAGCACTGAGGTCTTATTCATAGCACCACAAGAATAGACCTTGAGTACAAGAGAGATAAAGGCCAAGGTGTCCCACACCTGACAAGACCCCAGCTATAGACCCTGCAAGGATGCTCCTGAGACAAGCCAATAATAATCCACATAATAACAGGATGAAAGATGCTTGTAGGTAAAACATAACATGTGGAATGCAACAACTAGCAGCTGGAATAGTGTACATGAACATCTGTACACAGTATGTGTTGAAAGTCCCAAAGTCAAGATGGAAGATACCCACAGTAGTACTGGAGGATGAAAGAGCAAAGATCCCCTGGGACTTCCAATCCCAACTAAGAAAATGGTGATGGCTAACAAACCGTACATTGTAATGTTCAACAAACTCTAGAAGAAAGCAATCGTGACAGACATCACAAACCAAGAGACAGCAACATCAAAAAGAAGGAACACAAGACGGTGAAGAAATACTAAGGTTTGAAGTAAGAGATAAAACAAGAAGTGGAAGGTAAAGGCAGCAGGGTTTCTTGTGGTAGCTGGGGCACTCAGAGCTGAGACCTGTATGGACCTGTATGTATGTATATGTATATACATACACACACACACACACACATATATATATATATATATATATGTGTGTGTGTGTGTGTGTGTGTAGCATGTGTTACACTGCACAATTCTGTAATCATCCAACACCTTATATTGCTGTCAGCCTAAATCTAGCTACACCACACATATACTCCTGAGTATCGCCAACCTTAACCTGGGGACATTTTGTTTCACCGCTGTGATGTATGAGGTGATTATAATGCATATGTGTGAGAGTGCGACTTGAATTTTTTTTTTTTTTTAAACCTTGTCAGAAGGTCAAAGGGAGAAATGTAAGAAAGACTATATATTGTAAAAGCTTGAGTGAAAGCATGAAGAAGTGAGTAGTGCAGAAGGATGCTTCAGTTTTTGTTGCTTTTTTTTCATCTGTGGAAATTCTCTCCCTCATGACTCCAACACTGAGAGCCACACACGCAGGCCTGACCTAACTCACATGCACAAATGACTTGAGTGTGTTTTTAAAACGTTGAAGGTTATTCGTGTGGTTTGGGACCCAGGTTGATCTGTCTAACTGAAAGATTGTGAGGGAGGCTTAAATTCATCAAGAGCAGAAGAGTAAAAGATCAGAGAGGCCAACAGTTTGTTTAACGTGTGTGTCTGAATGTGTGTGTGGGTGTATCCTGAAAGCCAGACAATATTGAGGGTGCATGGGCAGTGCTTGCCTGTCTTGGATTAGCAGAGGTGCTTTTGTGTGTATCAAACACTCATGATGCATGTATATGAGGAATTATATTTTCTCAACTTTAAAAATCAAATCAAAGGAAAAAAATACAATTATTTGAAACAGATACTATAGTATATGTGTGAGGTTTTTATATCTGGACATAATTTCATATGTGTGTCAACACAATGCTAAGCAGGAAAGATATCAGCAACTATCTTAGACCAATGGTTGCCCATTATAAAGTGTCATCTAATGTGGACTTCAGATTGTGGGCAAAGTCACAAGAAAAAAAAACCCACTGAAGATGGTTGCCAATCTTCCCAGGAGCCGACATCTCAGTGAATTAAATCCAAGGTCAGACGGTGCAATCCTCAGGATAAAAAATAAAGATAAATACAAGAACTACATCTAAGACGTGTTAAACTTCATGACAGCATAATTAGAAAAAATCTCAACAAATATAATTTGTTGGGAAGTGTTGTCAGGAGAACGATTCCTTTCATAAAAAAAAAAAGTTACACAGCAGCACAGTCTAAGTTTACAGAGTTGCATCTGAACGAAGCCAAAATTTTCTGGAACAATGATTTTTGGACCCATGAGACCAAAGTGGAGATGCTTGACCACAACACTTTGTTGAAAAACCTGTCACCCTGCAGCATTTAGCAAGTTTTTTTAGTAGGTTTTGGGTACATATATGTCAAAACTTATGGGGCTTCTAGTAAGTCTATATTTATTAAATCACTGATTGCTATATCAGTTTACTAACACATTTATACAGGAGTAGCAATGCTAATCTGCTAAAGCTTTGAACAGACATGATTCAACACTTACCATGTTTGCCAAGCTGAAGTATATTAAAGTTTCCATAAATGCAGGTGAAATGGGGACTTGTAAATGGCTGCATGTGGAAAATTAAATAGCTTACTTCCTCGTGAAAGTATAAATGTGTCTAAACCATGAATAGACATTGATTGATTTGTAAAATGTCACGACAATCCAAGCAAGAAATTTCATGTACAAATGTGGTTAAAATGTATCTGAACCATGTGAAGAATGTGTAATCATGGATTAAGTTTGAAAAGACAGTGAGATGATGTAACTTTTTCTGTTTATGAAATAATGGGGATTTCTAGACCACATCCTTTACACTGCCGCGCATTGTGATTTATGACAGGAATGGATTTGTACTCTTTTCATCAGAGGCATGAGTAATTCAGAACTGCAGCATGAAAGCGTTGTGTTTATCAGACTCTCCGCCTTGATATCTGTGAAAACTCTGCATCTGTAGGAGTCATTGACTGTAATGAAATACCAAACCGGGGAAGCAAGAGTCTCAGAAATCCAGTGGACAGTGACCGCATGAGAACAAACAGATAACAGTCCAGTTGTGGAAATATTTCCTCTGTCTTGTCTCGGTTAGTTTCTTTCTCCCTCTCATATGTTCATCACCTAGAAACGTAATCGGTAACACACCAAAGTGTTGCTTTGCAACAATACTTTATTGTTAAGAAGCCAAATGTGCAGCATGTTTTAGTGTTCATGAGATGGTAAAATGTTGCCAAAAGAATTAGGGGTAATTCATCTTTCCATAGTTTTTACACACTATGTTGTTAATTGAAATAAAGTAGTTCAGAGAAAACTGGAAGCTCTCTAGCTTCATGTTGTCTTTTTTATATTGAAAGGACAGATTCTGGTGAGAGTGGAATGAAGAAGTGTTACTTTTTTCTTGTTTATGCAGATATGAACAACAGAGAGCTTGAAGTGTTTCAACACAAGCTACAATACAATGAACAGACTGAAACGACGCAGGCCCACTAACATCCAAACGCCCAGTTCAGTGTTGTACTACAGGTGTTTCTCATCATCTTTTAAATTAGAAACACCTGCCATGTGACATCACCGAGGTTGCACCACAGCATAGAAAAATTCTGCACTGTGTCAGTTTTTGTAGAATTGTTAAACAAAAATAACTAAAGTCAGGGTACAGTTGGCCCTGTAATGGACTGGTAATCTGTTCGGGGTGTACCTTTGCCTTTCACCTGAAGCAAACATACCCCAAATACATGGTGTCAATTCAACGTTAAATGTATTGTGAATTAAAAACTCAAACTCTGAGAACCAAAACCCAGAATCTGTAACCAAGAAATCTGTCATTAGTTTGGTTTTTGGTTAGGTCCTGTTTTTATTTTGAAACTCTGTGTCCCCGCATTTAGGTATAGACTTCCCTTGCTCCAGTCTTCCCTGATTGTTTGCACCTGTGTCTCCTTAGTCCTGCTCGTATATCTTTCCTCGCCTTTCCCTTCCTCTTTGCTGGTCCGTACTATCTGTACCCTGGAGTTAGTATTGGCTGTAAAGTATTTTGAGTTTTGGTGAATCCCTGTTTGTGTTGCCTTTTTTTTGTTTCATTGAAGGTTTTTTTGATTTTCTACTCCTGCCAACCTTGCTTCCTGCGTTTGGGTGCTGCCACAATCTCTTCTCCACACAACAAAATCAAAATCTCTAATCGATAGTACAATCATCTTTCTCTGTTATACTTTTCATTTCCAACTTTGACCTATCTTACTCTGTTACACGTTTTTCTTTTTGTGGCTGCAAATCTGAACAAGTGTCAAATCAGCGCAGCATCAATCTACAGCAGGCAGGCGGGACACAGCTGAGATGTAGCAGCTACCTGCGTTGACATCAGATCACCAAAAACTTCTTCATGGAGAAGCAGCAAGTGGAGATATGTTGTGAATCTCTGTCCCTTCTTTATCATATGATAAAATTATTAGGTTATTGGTAATGTTGTTAATGACATTAACGTATCTCCATGAATGCCAAGTCCTGAGTCATTCAGTAGCCAATGAGCTACCAGATCTCAGCTATGTGTAACCAAGAAAGATGAGTGTACTCTTGGTTGGAGATCTTGATTTCTTGGTTAAAGTTTCTAGGTTTTGGTCCTCAACACTATACACTTGGTGTTGAATTTATGTCATATAAATAAGTGTGTAAGTAGGTAGATGGATGGAATACATGTGAATATCACACCTGTACATGTGGCTACAGTCATTTGCAAAAGTTACTTTATTTGTGTAAAAACATAATAAAAATAATTGGATTGGTATTTGGTAAATCCATCCTCAAATAAACAAGAACAATATACAATGTTTTTAACATTTATTTAGCAAAAACAAAAAATCCTGTTGGCAACAATGAATACACTCCTATGGCTTCCATTGGATCTAAGAGGTCCACTAAATGTTGCTCCTCAGTCATTCATGAACGATGAGTTGATCATCTGACAAAATGATGAATGAAGTAATTGTTAGTAAATCTGATTATTTATTTAGAGGCAAATAATCGGAGCACACTTCAGCTTTTATGGGGCACTCAGTGAAAGATTTTTAAATGTTTTCCTCCCTTTCCAGATTGATGTGCAGCAACACTTGCTCCTCTAAGATCAGTGCTTGCATATTTCCTTCTTGGACTTTTGTTATAAAACATACCTGTGTGCTCTAGACCAGTAAACTGTCAAATGTTTGCTTTCATATTGGTCTGCACACCTGCAGATTACCAACTTATCATTCATCAAGGACTAATGATAAATGGTATTTGGAATTAATACTGACTAATCAGTTAATATTAATTCCAAATTATTTGATAGATCTTTACTAAAACTGCTAAAAGTTAACAGAAGAAAAAACAAACAAACAATACAAAGTCACACATTTCTATTATTAGCTTCGGTCCCAGCTTGTGGAATATTAGAAAAATACTGTTTTGCACCTCCTACATGTGCAATATATCATGTTAATATATTTTAAAGACTGAGAGGAGTACATAAAAATGTCTGTTGGGTTTTAGTTTTTTTAGGGTGAACTGTTATATGTTAATACCCCGTTAGTGCTGTGTCTGTTTTATGGGGGGAAACAGAGTTCAACGGGAAATCTTTTGTAGTCTTTTTTTTAAAGCTTCAGTTTAAGAAGTTAAGTGTCCATTTTAATCTTTTAATCATGTGAGTCACAGGAAGTAGTCTGATAAACTAAACTAACTTACTGAGCAAGAGACCAAGCTGTCAGCTGACGAGGTGCAGCTCACAGTCCTGCACGTAGGCGATATCTGTGATGTGTCCAGACATTGTTCATTTCTACATTACTAACGATGAAATATCCAAACTTCTGGCTCTCTGAAACTGCGTCACAGAAAGTTGTATGATAAGAAGTCCAGTCATGAAAACATAATCATGTGAGAAGTAAAAGCCAGTTAGAGAATACATTACCTGGGCGACATATAACGTGACCTGTATCAATGTAAAACTAGTCAAATCTGCTTTTGTTTTTCCGGTGTTTTCATAAACAGCAGGTATGGACAGAAAATGACTAAAGAAATGTCATTCACAGGACTAAAATGAGGATTAAATCATCTGGGAGCCACTGTTTAAATTCTACAAACTCAGATTTATATTAATGATCAAGGGGCTGCATCCAGTTTACTACTCGTGGAAATGAATGTTGTAGTTCTTTCACTGACCGTTGGACATTTGCTCCAAAAGCGAGTCAGTCCATTGACCCCTTTGGTAAAATGTCAGCTCTTTACATCATAATCTTGTATCAATGTGTGAACATTTAATGGTTTTTGCAGTTTACAAGACAATAAAAAAAAAACAACTTCACCAACAAATGTAATGTGACTAATGAAACACAGCAAACACATGCATGTAAGGGGCATGAAAATTCATACAGCGTGAGTTTGCATCATGAGATGTCACTGCGGTCTCCAGTAAGAAGCTGAAAGTTGGGTTCAACGCACATATGGAACTGCTACATTCTGGCGAGGCGTTTATGTTGCTAAACATCTGCTAAATGTAAGAAAACTGACCACAAATGCAAAATATTAGTTCAATATTAGCATATGAGCACATTCAAAATTGCAGTGTGAGTAAAGGTTAAGTCAAGAGATAAAAGCAGAAAAATAATGCTGCCTCTCAATAACTTGATGCAGATTTTTGGACGATATGAGGTTTTACAGTTGATTAGTTCTCAAAAAACCCCAAAGCAAATTAAAGACTGGGGGGAAAAAGTCATGAGCTGTATTTGAAACGATAGGATAATTTAAAAAATAGTGAAGATACCGCATGTCCATATGGTTTCATTATGTTACACTGTTGTGGAGAACCGCCTGAAGCATTTTATACAGTTTTGTATAATACACACATGTAACCACTATGTGCCAGTCTTTTATTTTCCGTGTTGAACCTGTACCACTGCACAGAAAAAAATCTTAACAAAACTCTTTGATATTTATTATCTGGAAAGCACACAAGATGAGAAGCAAGTTACAGAAGACCATCATCTGGAGAACAACACACCTTTGGCTGTTCTGCAGTTATTTTCATAATGCAATTCTTTGTTTCATCTTTTGTAATCATCATCTTGAGTCTCATTTGCAGTTCAAACCATAATGGACAACACTACATCTTTTTAAAAAAACAGAAATTCAACAACAGTGTCTTCAGTCAGAGGTTTGTCCAGGTTAGCTGCAACACAGAACACAACCAGAGATACTTTCTGACCAGAACAATAATATTACTGCAATGACTCTTTAAAGTAACTATACCACTCAGTGATGGAGTCACTGCAATATGAAATTTCCCTTCAAGGATTTATTAAGTGTAAGTCTCATGTACCATTGTGTAAAGTTCTTTACAATGTCAGCACAAAGTTCCACTGTTAAAAGGAGAAGCCAAAAACAGTGGGTTTTAATTATTTCTTGGCAATAAACAGACATGCCAAGAGAATAAAACAACTCTAAAACCATTCATGTTCTAAGATAAGTGAGATAAGAGAAATGTCCAATCAAAGTCTCTCACTAGTGGTACATAAAAAGTGAGTAAAGGTAGTCAGAAAAACTACAAAACAAGGGGGAGCTAAAACATGTCCACTAAGGGGTGGAAGGTTGGAGCTGGTCCTCAGCTGTGGGTCCGGTCAGATACCTTCATGCTTTTCACCACACTCTCCCCAGCAGGTCCCACCTCCCAGCATGCCACTGGGGAGAAAGTGAATAAGAGAACCTCAGGTGCTGCAGAGCTGGCTTCCTAACAATCAGCCACGCTCATGCTGACAGCAGATTCACATTCCTTTCTGAACTTGGCTGTATGGGCGATGCATCCATCAAGTTCAGGTCCCCCTTGCATCTGGTCTCCTTTGTCGGCACTATTCTGTCTGTTCCACTGCAGCCTTTTGTCTTCCATCATGTTCTCCAGCATCATCCCCACCTCCTGCTCTTCTCTCCCCTGTCTTCTCATATACAAACATCTTTCTGGGGCTGCAGATGGTGGTTTTGTTGAATACAGGTGTTCCAAATCAACATGTCCCAGTCAATCCATGCATCATGCAGAAAAGTCCACACCTAAGTAAGACAGTCGTAGCAGAACAGCTTTGATTGGAACGGACAGAATTCCAGTCGTATCAATCAATGTGTTTGCAGGCAGCTGCAGGGGAGACACGAAGACAAACTACAAAGTCAGAGTCTACTGTGTTTGAGGGAACTCACAAGTGGGCCAGATGCACATCATTCCTGTGAAATTGCTTTGCAACCACAAACTCTCTCTTACGTTACTTCTAGTAATGCCATTTTCTAAGAAATCGTAAGTGATCAGAAAGCATTCCCATAACTGCCTGAACACAGTGACGGTCACGGATGCTGATGTGGTGAGCAATAAAGACTGTTGCAGACGCGTTAGACAGATGCACACTTCAGATGGAAATCTATGCTCCCTACATTCCAAAGGCACCATGAAGAACCTCAGGTCCGTTTTAAAGCCAAAGAAATTGTGACTCACTAAAAGCTTAAAGTATACTGTACTTTTGGGTTTTGGAGTGAGTCAGAGTGTATGGAGCTTAAAAGTAGTCTAGAAACCAGAGGATGTATGAAACTGGGGCTTATCTGTTAAAGAGTGACTACTTGTATATTACTTATCCATTCAGCTGTCGGGGGGTAAACTCTAGACAGGACCACACAGCGACAAATGACCCAACAACCATTCACAACTCTGAACTCCTCTGATGGAAAATTTAGAGTCACTAATTAAACTAAATTGTGGGTGAATGCTGAATATGCAAGAAAAATCCAGACACAAGACACAAAGAGTTCACTCAAACTCCACACAGTGTTAGAACTCTGAACAGAACTTGTAAAAGCTCAGTCTTTATTAAAAGCAGTCGGTGGAGGCCAGTGGACAGGAACGCTGACGAGGGCAAGTAATCCACAGACAGGTATCCAGGAACAGGCAGGACGAGGAACAGACAGTAAATCAAGGGCACTAGCAAAAACACAACAGATGAGACTGAGAGCGTTGCTGATCTGGTGTTGGCTTGAGGGCCTGAGGTGCAATATATACAGGTGGTGATTAGGTGCTTGATTAGTTGCAGCTGTGATGTCTGACGCTGCGACGGAGCCACGCCCACAAGATCACAACACAGAAACTCTACTTGCTAACAACAACAGCCAGACCAATATGTAGCACACACTGTATGGTGCTTTGTAAATGCAGAGCAAGGTATGCAGTTCTGAAAACATCTCAACTCTCTGAACGTCTCAAGTTACAGGAGTAACTTCAGTAACTTTCAGGTACTGAAGTTACCATCAGTACCTGGAGTGTGTGGCCATTTTCAAAAATACATGTTGTATATTGTGCCCAATATGCAGTATGTACTGCAAACTGGTCCAATGATGGTTGTTCATACATGGTATGCCACTGCCAAAGCAATTACATTATGATATGACTGGAATTTGTCACTTCCTGGATTATATGTACTACATTTTGGCAACATCAGTATGCACTAACAGTATGTAGTTTCAAAAACAGCCTTTGATTTCTGAGTGAGTTATCATGGTTCAGCGAGTTTAAGATATATAGACATAATTAACACTTGTCAAATTATTTTATACATGTGCACAAACTTGAACATCTCAGGCAGAAATTGATCGAGTTTCCATTATGTTTGTTTTTTCATAATTATCACTCTCCATTTCCTCTTTTTTATATTTATTTTTAAACACCTTCTTACATAAGTGTGTTGAAAACACAGTTTAAACTTCTATTCTCAAAAGATGAGATGGTTTATCTCTGGTGTGACAATTTAGGGAGAAAACAGCTTTCTCTCTATTTACTCAGCAGCCAAACTCCATAGCAATAACAAGAATATCGTCCAAATCTAGAGCTGATGTGGCAACATTTAATCCTCTGATTGAATTACCAGGGAGGAGCAGAGAGTTAAAGGAGGAGTAAAGTTACTCTCCATTTATAAACATTTATTTTAGTGAGGCATAGGCTCCAGCTGTCACTGTGCATTTATCACTTCCACTGAGATTTAATAAGTTAATCTCTTTTGTCACTGCTTTCAACTCTTTTTAGTGCAGCACCACCCCTGTATTGGCACATCCAAACTGAAAACTTAGTGTGGGACTCTTAGAGTGAAATTCTCTTCAGGGATTGACAGAATAGAGTCTTTCTAAAACGAGGAAAAGCAGAGTATGTTATTTCACCAACATTTATTGACATAAAGACACTAATTGAGGAGGTAACTGTCTTAATTAAAGATGGGGGTGTGTGTGGGGGGGAGTTTGATGATCAATGCAAGTGCCAGTTTCACTAAATGTTCATGTTCCTCCTGTTTTTAGTTTCAGCATCAGGCCAAGTGTTACTAAACTGTTTTTCTGCCCCCAAGTGGTTAAATATCTTGTGTGTAAGTTAAAAGAACATTACGGAGTTAAATTACCATTATGAATTATTATTATTATTGCTATGGCTATTATTAGAAGGTAGACAGTCTAACCTTTTGTTAGGAACCAAAAATGAGTTTTTAATTTAAAAAAAAAATACGTTTGAAGCAATTTTAGCATTGAGGGGTATTAAAAATAAATACCTATTTTAGGTCTCTGACAAGACTCAAAATGTCATTCCACCTAAGTAAATGTGTGGATAGTGTGTGCAGGTAAGAACAATGAAGGCATCTCTAAAAACACACCTCTCTCCAGACGCTGGCCTCATAAGTCCGTACAAGTTTACAACCAATACCACGCAAACTACCATCAATAGATGCAAAAGGAGACACTCACACACACATATATACACACGCATATAGGTTATGCGTGTGTATATATGTATATATGTATGTATGTATGTGTG
>JAOWBL010017937.1:7804-18080 GCA_028564865.1 Zenarchopterus dispar
CAGCTGTTCCAGCTGTTCCTCATAGTTCATCACATTCTTTGTTTAGTTTGTTGTTCAGGCTCTCTGATGTTCATTAAGATCAGACAGATTAACTGTAAAATGTCTCATATTTTTCTCTGGAGATAAAATAGTATGAAAACAGCTCCTGTTCTGTTTATTTAATCAGGAAGTGGTTTTGAATAAAACTTTGTTTGCCAAAAGTGACATTGTTGATTAGACATGTGCAGTTTTGTTCATGTTCTCCACTAGATGTGAACTCCAACTTGTTATATAAAACTATTTGCTTTAGCTGTTATCATCTGTTTAGAATTTTAAAACCAGAAAACAAGCTGAAAGTGATTTAGGAAATATTAAAAATGTGAAATTGAAAACGGCGTTTTTCTCTCTCAGAATAGTTTAGAACTGCAGAAGTGAAAGTGGAGCTGAGGACATCCCGTCAGCTCAGCGAAGGCCAGGGAAATAAAAACAGACAGCAGCCGTGAGGACGCAGGATCCCAGTTCTTCGAAAATGAAAAGTTTAGAGAAGGTGGGAAGATTGACGAGCAGGGGCGCAGGGGAACCGAGAACCAAGCCGAAAGGTCGTGGGCTTTACAGAGCCGAGCCAAACACACTTCACCACAGAGTTATGTTTCTGTGACAAATGCTTGGTGAAGGGGCTAAAAATGTGCTGGTCACTGCTGAATCCAGTCTGTCACACACGGCCACAGAACATGGAAAGTCGATCTGTCCTGTAATTACAGTGGAAAGCTTTCTGTCTGCAGCAGCTTCCCAGAGACGAGGTGTGAAGTGCCGCGGCGGCCCCTGATGCTCTCCGGTGTGAAAACAGGACACACTCATTCTGTGCTCACTTTTAGTTTACTGTGTGAACTGCATGTGCACATGAATAAGCTTTTTTTGTCAGGCTCCTGACGCATGCACTTTCATATTTGTAATGAGCTGCAGGAAGACCTGCGGTTTCTGTGGAAGTCTGACATATTCAGGAACACATTTCATTTCCTGTGCACAATTGAATATTTAACCATTTGTCGTGTGATAATGAACAGCAGCTGCTTGTACTTTGTTCTTGATCAGAATTGAGCTGCTGTCACTGAAACTGAACACTTGAACAGTCCTTGACAGATACAACCTGCCAGTAGATCAGAGCTGATTCGTTTTTAATTTGTCGCCAGGATTTTAGTCGGTAATGTCAGCAGGATTCTTGTTGGAAGAATCCCCCACTACGAGCCTCTAAGTTTGAGTAAAACCCAGCTCGTCAACCTTTCTGCTCTGTCTATATGGTATTTAGTGTTTCTTTGAATATTCTAAAAAAATTTAATTTGCATTAACAATTTAGCTTAAAAAAAACTCTGGTATTTAGAATTAGAACTTTAATTCTGATGGAAAACTTCCAGCACTCTTCGTTGCTTTGTAAATGCACGTCTACGTGTTGGAGCATGTTCCTGCCACTAGGGGGCAGTGTGGGTGACTAGCTCCTGTTCTTGGGCTTTTGATGCTTTCTGGGGAAAACAAAAAAACAGCTGTTGTCTGCACCTCCCACCTGAGTGTCTTTTTACACTTTGTGATGAAATGTGTTGCTAATCTTTTAGGTTTTTTAGTTTATATATCTGCATCATGTTTAAAATATTGTTGTCTTCCTAATAGATCATTTACACTGAAAATCTGAGCATTTTTAATCATGTAGGCTGTGTAGTGTTCACTAATGTTGTTAACGGGGAGAAACGGCCTGGGGGGCTGGAATGCACCGAAGTTGAATGACATTAACTCTGAAATGTCAAATCATACATGATTTTTTTTTTTTTCAATTGTGGTGGAAATATTCCACTTTAAGAAATAATAGTCCTTTTGCCTTGTGCTCCAGGAGATCTGATGAGCTTTGATGAGCTGTCGTCTGCCTCAGAGAAGCTCTCTCATCCAACTGCGAACAGACCAAAGATGCCCGGCAGGAGGCTGCCTGCCCAGTTCGGAGGACATTCGGTGAGGATGCAGAAAATTGTCAAGGACCATTAACAGCTTCCATGTTTAAACTTTGGTGACACCTAACAATATGTCAGAAATGTGCACACTCCATCAAAATACCTAATGAGATGAAAGGGTGCAGAGAGAACATTTTAGATTTTAAAGGTCAATGTGACATTTCAAGACACCTTTCTGGCCTTTCTTCATCACCAGAAAGAGACTCTCAACTAAAACCTGTCAGGTGAAGGGTTTGTAACTAGTCCCTGATTGAAGCTGGGGCACCATGACGGTGTGCCATGTGATATTAAAGGATGGGCTTGAAGAATTAGCTGTGTTGATGCATAGAGGTGGACTGGTGCATCAGTGGCTGTGAACTGATATTACTACATAGAGTATCTTTAACAAAAAAAACAGAAGACTGTATTTTTGTGATAAAATTTTTTTCTTTTCCATTTTGACATTTTTTTTAAGTTCCTGATTTATTATCAAAGTTAGTAACAGCTGAGTAGATAAGAATGTGGATTTAAGTGTAGATCTTCAGCTTGTCAGTAGGGGGCAGCAGTGCTACCTTTAAGTTATTCAGAGTCTCTGTGAATTATATTAAACAATTTTGTTTATTAAAATGCTGTTCTTCTGATATTTCACCTTATTTCACCTACTCGACAAACCTCCTACCTCCAGCAGTTTAGAGCTTCAAATTATAAATCACAGTCATACCTTCCTAAGAGTGGAAATGTTGCACTGTAAACATTTCCCTTCTGGGTTTAATTTGAAATAATGGATTTTAAAGACGGAGTCAACGCAGAGCTCCACTCCAACTCAGCCATTCACATAAACAGCCTGAGGTCTATTTGGATTTTCCCGTCACCCCCACCCCGACGCCTCCATCCCCACTGTCACATGTGAGCAGAACATTTGCATTCTGGTTATTATTTGGCATTTTCTGACAGAGCCAATACAAACCTCCACTCTGACTGGAGTCGATCCCTCACATGCACAAAGGGTATGTGAGGACACGGCAGCCTCCTCTAGGTGTGTGTGTGACACACAGAGTTTGGATTTAGATGGACACCTCCTGATTGTGATAAATGTGACTCACTCAGCAGCAGCCTTTTTCACACGGACATCTCACCTCCTGCTGTTGTCCCCCCTCATCGTCTTTCAGAGCTGTGACCTAAATCCACAGTCGTCTTTTCTCACTTGTAGTGATATTTGAGAAAATGTTGCTGTCAAATGAAGATGAGAACTTATTTGAATGCTGTATTGTTTCAGTTAAGTCAAAAATCAAAGGGAATATTCACACAAGTGCATTAATGAATTGACGTGTTTTCTTGCAGCCAAACAAAGAGGTGAACGAAGAAAAATCCTTTGAACTGGAAGAAGAGGAAGCAGCCAAACCAAAGCCAACAGAAACCAGAAAGGTAACTGTATCCACTAATTTACAGGAAAAAATGGCTTCAAGTGACATTAAGGTTTTAGACTTATTTGATAGCTTTAAGAGTATACAGTGTTTATGTGAATGTGAGTCGGCCATGGCATGAAGGTGTCTTTATTCCATCATATTATTCTATTCCCTCTCTAAATGAAACCTTCACATTCCAGACAAGATTATTAATTACAAAGAAATTAAATTCAGGCAAGATGAGATGTACTTTATTGTTCCTTGTGGTGGAAATTTTTCCTGGACCCCAGCTGCAATTACACTAAAACAATCTAACAAAAGTAAAATAAAAAAAAAAAAAATGAACTCAAGCACTCACATTGATTAATAAATACAGTATAATGCATCTACAGTATAATATTATCAGAAATATAAAAAAGTGGCCTTTTTCTAAAACAGTTTTAGCTTCGTGGTTGACTTTGACTTTAAAATATATTTAGACATTTTCACTGTCATTGTGTTTTTTCATGCTAAAGATCAAAACGTCAATAATCACTATTTTGATCCTTTTTATATACTTTTACACATACTTTGTATTCTGCGTACAAGGCAGTATATATAGTATGTGCTGTGTACTTGTACGGTGGTTGCTCTGAGAGAGTGGTACGTATAATTAAGGGGGAGGGGCTGACTGGTCAGGTGACTACATGTCAATAACACATTTTGTTACAATCGTTGTGCAGTTTATTTAATCTACAAATTCAGAGAAAAATTGGCAGAGAAAAACAAAAAAGATGAGGCCAGAAAATAATGCAGCTCAAACACAAATGAAACCAGTTGAGACTTGATTGTGGTGACCGTTTTTCACCGTTTGCTGTTGTTTTGTGACAAAATTAGATCCTAAAGCTGAAATAGAACATGTCCCGATGACAGTTTATAAGCACAATGGACGTTCAAGTTTTTTTCCACAAACAGCCTCCCATCGGTCAGTTAATTGGCACCCTCCAGACAGCTGTGAGCAGCTTCATCCACAGTTAGCAGGCGGAGAGGGAAACCGAGGACAGCCACCTGCTGCTCCTTCTCTTCAGCTTTTCATTAATTGCCTTCGATGCTGTCGGGGCTGGATTGGTCAGGGTCAGCCGAGACTAATCACTTGTGGCTGCTCCTTTTGGAGGGTGCAGAGCTTCTGATGGGCCACGGAGTCGGAGCGAAACTCTTAACCGAGCTGGTTGGTTTACAGGCACAGCAGGCCTTCAGTGTCCTTATCCTCACCCCAGTAGCTTTCTCCAAGCAAGACTGTGACTCTTGTGCTGTTATTTTAACCAGAGAAGGAAGATGGCAGAAACTGGAGATTTATTCATCCTTAATGGACCAGAATTGCTGGAGCTTCCTGGGGACTATTCAAGTATTTGAAAAGCGACTTATTATGGAGGGGAAAAAAATTCTCTGATTGAGAACATATTCTGGGGTGACAGAAGTAGCAGAAAGCTCAAACATCAGTTTGCACAGGGGCGTACCCCACAGGAGACGGGGCGGACCACCCCTAAAACCACCTGCTACAACGAGAGCTGCAAATCCAAAATGGTGGACAAACTTCTTGGTGATCACTGAAATAGTGCCTCGTTCCTGAGTGATGAAATGAAAGACGGTTGTTTCTTACAGACTTGCATGTGTTCAGTATGTGGTAGAGTCAACCAGTAAAACAAGGAAAATAAATGATTAATCTAACGAGGGTATTCTGAAATAACACGGTCACATTTGTAGGCTCTGCCCTAAAACATCACAAATAATTATGATATTACAGTCATGTTTTACCTCAGTTAATGTCAGAGTCTAATTTTTGTTTTATCTTGTTATATAATATTTTAATAGAACTGTTTGAACAACAGGCTCCAAGGATTCGGAGGCATCTAACGTTAAACACAGGCCAATGTTGAGGAATTTTCCTTTAGACTGGAAGGTTCAGAAAGTTACGTCAGCTCCATGTTTTTACAGATAATTTTTTTTTTTTTTTTTTTAAAGAATAATTAAAAAGAATGAAAGAAAACATCACCAAACCTACTGTGATGCACGGAGCGGTTAGCGTTAGCAAGCTGAGCTTGGCTGAAGTTTCCGACAGGATACTGACCCAAGAAATCAGCCAAGAAGAGCTGATCAGAAGCATTAGCTTGTTCTGGGGTGTCTGTCTGTGAATGCCAGTCCTGATCCTGTTGAGGGGGGGAGAAAAAAAAAAAAGCAGCGTGGAGGAGGTCTTTATTTTGGTTAAGACATGCCCTCAGATCACGTTTAATTTAGTGATGCTGTTAAAGTTTTAACAGAACTTTAGCAACGTTGGGTTTGGGACATATTTAATGAGTCAGTTGTCAGATCAATCCTTGTTTTTAAAATACTTTCTCTAAAAGAATGTGTTTTTATAACAGGGAAATATAGAATATACCATGAAACATAACTTTAGGGAAAGATTTTCCTTCGAACCGTTGTTATTGAAATAAAGTCATGTGACCCCAAGATGCTGAATGCTGTTCCACCTTTTAAGTGTATTTAAGCGTACCTTCATTTATCTTTTGTAAAAAGTGAGTTTTTTTTTAACTTGTCCTGAAGTATTTGACTACCCATTTTTATATACTCACATTGGAACTCTGTCCAGAATAAAGGAATATTAAAATGAAACTGCTGATCCGGTCTGAGGCACTGGATCTGCTATCAGAGTGACTCTGAAAACGCTGCTGATCTTTAGATTTCTGCAAAATATCTGCCAGTCTGTCTTACTTTTTTTTTTTTCTTTCTTCTAAACAGCCTTCCACCAACGCCTTATCCAAGTCGCCGTCACTCCACAGGCCCCAGGAAGCCAAGCCAAGCCCGAGCTCGGATGTCTCGATGAGCAGCAGGGCCCGGCTGGAGCCCGACGAGCCCAGCTCCCAGCTGGAGGAGCTCCGGGGCCAGATGAAAGACCTGCTGCTGTCTGTGGAGCTGCTCAAAACCCAGCAAATGTAAGCCAAGTCCACGTGCGCCAGAGCAGGGCTGCACTTGAAGGCTTTGGGGGAAGTTGAATATGTCCTTGTAGTCTGTAGCTCAAGAAAATGTCTTGGACATATTCATGATTTTACTTATTGATGCATTTTCTCTGTTTATCTCAAACAAAGCAGTTGCACTTAGATCATAACTTCCACGTGCTCATCGGCGCGTGCTTGTGTGTGTTTGTTTCCAGGAGAGAGATGGCAGAGCTGCGAGGAGAGCTGGATGAAGAGCGGCTAAAGCGCGTGGCTCTGCAGGTACCATCGAGCGCTCTAGAAGCGCACGCTGAGCTGTCTGCTGTCATTATTTCACTAGTTTGGACGAATATTGATGCTTTTTGTTGACACGTGAACGAGTGGCGGCGCTTCAGCTGAATCTTAAACTAACGCTGTTGTCATCTTGGTTAGTCTCAGGACATCGGCTAAATTAGCACTTCATCGTTCAAAACTTTTTATCTCAATATCTGATCTCTGCTGAATTATATTATAACGCTAAATAAACGGTTAACATTACATTTTAGAGCAGATCATTTTACAAAACAAATGTGCTGTTTAGTATCGTTTCCTAAGAGAATCACATTTCACCACAACAAAGATCACGTAGCAGGAGAGTAATGCTCAGAGTGATGAAGAAGAAGACACAAGTGGAGGAACTGAATTGTGGTGCTTGAGGCTGCTGATGTGCAGAACGGAGGACGAAGAGTGACGGCAGCAAACAAGAATAAAGACTGGGACGGTTTTATCCTGATGGAAATTACAAAAAACAAAAGTGGCGATGGGAACTGAAGGTGGTTGATTTCTTCTCCACAGTCTGGGGTGGTCCGGGCACCGTTGCCGGGCCTGAGGATGATCGACAGCTAGTGGTTCAGTGGACAAGTCAAAATATGTCAGAGTGAGCTGAAAGTCGGTGGCGTTGCCCTTTGTTTCTCGGCTGTTCTCCAGCGAGCTGATTCTTGAGACTTTGTGCACTTTGAGACAATAAAAAGCTGTTTAATGACGTGAAACGTGAGGACGTTTGTACGAGTGCCGAGTCGTACTCGGGTACAGTTGAGACTGGAGGGAGATCAGGTCCGCCATGCCTGGAGACGGTACGCTCGGTGCGGTCCAAGTCGGCTAGTCCTAGGATGTCCTCAGACTACTAGCACGTTATCTAAATTCATCTTTGCTCCGTGCCTTGGGATTCTGTTGCTAATTGGTGTTTGACTTCTTGCTTATTTTAGTGAGTGGGTCTATCACTTGTAAAGGTTGTGCAGGTCTTTGGTCAGCTGAAGTTGTTTATAGAAACTCATCCATGTGGAGGTTAAAAAGCTTTTTAAACCCTGTTTGAGATTTACGCTTGTTGAGTTTCTTGCTCTGATTTTCTTCCCTGGCCTCTTCTGGCACGGCTCTCTTGGTCCCTTCATGATGTCCACCGTCGCTCCTCGTCGTCTTACAGCCGCTGTTAACCGACCGTCTCGTCAGAGACGACCGGTCCACGGCTACTTCAGCCGGAGTTTGCCAACAGCAGTGACGGGAGACTGAGAGCCAGATAAAATGATCAAATATTCCTTCAAATGAAGTTACAACTGATATTTTAATATGAACATAATCCCGAGTGTTGCTGTAAAATGAAGCTAGTGAGGCTTGCAGCTTCCAGACTCTCACGTGGCTGCTGTTGTGCCACTCGAGGACACAGCAGCGAGCACGCTGGTCTGCTGATGCGTCGTGTGGACTGACCATTAGATTTCCCTGGAAAAACAGCTGTAGTTCACCTTCTCCCAGCATGCACCAGCTCCCACAGAGAAGCCAAAGCCTGCAAAATAAATAAACATAACTGAGACGGAAGTTCCTTCAAACCCCCCGCAGCTCATTAAAGCTTCCACATAAGCAAAAAAAAAAACCAGGATGGAATCTTGTGCTCAGACCAGAACTTCAGCCACCAAGAAGTGGACCACGTGGGTGAAGGTCATTAAAAAAATTCAATCCTGGCTGTCGCATTAAATTATCTGAGCTACCCACTCCAGTTAAACGAGTGGAAACAATAATGTCTCGTGTGAAACACTCTGGCCCAAAACGCCTGGACATTTATCACCTTTGTTTTTGATTTGTTGTGACATAATTTGCCATACCAACTTTATTTATAAAGTACTTTAAAAACAACCACAGCTGAAACAAAGTGCTGTTTGCAAATGAGAACTGGAAAAAAAGAATAAATAAGAACAATTTAAATTCAACTCTAATAAGACAGGTTAAAATGCCCAAGATTAAATAAGAAATCTAAGTCTCGCTGAGGATAAAAGCCAAAGACTAAAAATGGGTTTTCAGACAGGTTTTAAAAGTGGACAGCGTAATGTGGGGGGTTATTCCACAGATGAGGAGCAGCAATAGAGAAGGCCCCGCCCCCTCTGAGCTTTTTATTGTTCTCCTCATTAAAATAGTTGATTCTTAAAGCTACGCAGCTGTTTAGTTCTGGTATCTTAAGTGAACTTTACTTTGTCCATGGAGGGTGCGTTTACATTCGGGATTAACTATCATTGTAAGTTCTATTATGAATTTTCTTCAACTGGATTTCAGCGTTCAGCTCATCTCCGATCGTGATTGTTTTTCCGTCAGCATTTCCTCCTGGAAAAAGGGGATTCGCCACATTCCTTCCTTTGTCTTCTCAGATTTGTAACACGACAACGGACAGTTCTTGACTCAGTTTTAGTAGCCTGGATGATTTCTTTTGTTGTCTTGTTTGCTCTCTGAGGCTCAATAATTTGACTCGTGAAATGGAGAAGCAGAGGCTCCAGAGCAGCAGCATGCGTCGCCTAATCTGGTCGTTTTAAGGAATTAGAAACTCCCCAACATCAGCAGTTAAATAAACTCTTCTGCTGAAACGTGTTTAACTCCTGCAGTCATTTTTCAGTGGGATGCTGTTTGTTTATTTGCTAGTTGAGTCCATGTGATGACTTGTGGTTGTGTATTTGTGTCCTACTTTACATGTTGGATGTCTCAAACACACAACGGCTGCAGCTTGTAAAAGTCACTCATGTTGGAGTGAAACAACCCTCCTCTAATCACGACAAGTCAACTTCCCATCAGGCACCAGGCACCCATCACACTGACAGTTATGTTTGCAGTCTTTTAAAAGCATCTCCAAAGCCACAGGACATATTATGAAAAGGTCAGCCTGCGACTGGCGTCCCGAGTCGTGCATCATGTTGATTTCTGGAAATTGTGCTCAGCTTTTCAAACCTTCAGGAGGCTTCTGCTGCTATTTCTGTTTTCTTTCATCATCTTAAGGACAGAGTAATCCCAGTTTCATTTACAAATGTAAACACATTAAAATTTTCAGTTTGCCCAATTTTAGGCAGTATTTCATACTATTTGTGTTAATTATGTCATAGATCTACATGTAAAATAACTAATATGTTTGGACCGTCCCTCAATCTTACTGTCGCTAGAATTACAGCTGTCGTTCAAAAGAAAATTGTTTTTTTGTTTGTTTGTTTGTTTGGTCTCGTCCTAATGGGCTTCCCAGTAGTGGGGAAGACGACACGGCGATCATTCAAGACACTTTTAATCTAAAAAACAAACAAAAAAGAGACATTTTTAATCGCAGAAGCCCAAATGAGTGAGGATGAACGTCGGGCCGGAGCCGCTAAAGAAACTCGCTGAGCTAGAGCAGCAGCAGCTCTAGATGATGACGGTCCAGTCACAGAACCGACCCCACTGGAGTTCAGGAGACGGGGGAAGTGGCTTCATCTCCGAGTGGGTGTTAGTGGTCATTTCGACCCCCCCACCATACGGAGGCCTAAAAACATCTGTATGTCCAAGGAATTATGGGACTTAGTGACAAATCTATCAAATAAACAAGATAAATAATTTAGTACCTCAGATTTGCCCAAATGTGCCAAAATAAGCAATTTAGAAAGTCCGTCTACACTACTCAGTTCCAAAACTT
>JAOWBL010017937.1:19865-35468 GCA_028564865.1 Zenarchopterus dispar
CTGCTGTTTCTAGATGAAAGGTTCAAGCATATTCAGTTGAACTACATAAATAAAACTGTTTAAAAAAAAAAAAAAAAGCTAAAAGTGAGTGAAAGCTAAAGGTAGAAAGATTTTCATTTGATACCGAGTTACAAAAACCCTTTTAAAACCATTGTTGGCCACATTTATTGAGTTGAGAGAAACTCTGTTAAAACGCCTGTAATGTCTCACACAAGTTTGAACATGAAGTCCGTTAGCGACCTGGAGGGGTTAACATCCACCGATGGACGTCGCTGCTCCCAGCTTCAGACATCTGCAGCAGGTCCGAACGGCTCAAAACACTCCCAGAGGTTAATCGCACTGAATCCATTTTTATTCGTGCTCGTGAGGGGCGCGGCTGCAGAAATGTGAGAGGAGCTGGGCTGGGCTCCATCCTGTGGAGCGGTGCGAACACTCGGACCCCCCGCCGCCCCCCAACCTCCAGGGTGCCTCAGTTTTCCTTTTTGGAGTTCTGAGTCGGCCTCTGTGGACCACATGCACCAACTGCTCCCCGTTGTTTCCCGTTAACCTTTTCCTTTGTCTTCTTACGTTTGACACAAATGTCTTAAAGTATTACTTTATTTTTAATCCTCAGACTTGATTCCACACTTGTGGGACTCCAGATCTTCACAGTATCTTCAAAAAGTTCTCCTCACTTACATTCCAGAGTTTGAAACCAGTAAAAGAATAAGTCTGTTGGTATTTCCCAGTGATTTTTGTTTACAAGAGCTGTATCCATGCATGAGCTGAGATTCTTTGCAGAAATGAATAAATATCATCTCTATTTACTGTTTAAAACCTCCACATTTGTGTCTTTGTGCATCCCTTTCCACGGTGACCTGAGGCCTTTTCATGCCTGAAGCCCTGGAAATATTGAGTGGAAAATAATTGACTTCACTCGCAGCGAGAGTCCGTTTGTGAGAGTGCAGCTCGGGAGGAATAGATCTGATGTTTTCTCTCTGGTGGTATCAGACTTCCTTCTGTCCTCCAGTCAGTTTGTGGCAGAGCAGAAGAAGAAATACTTCATACCTCAGAAGGATGAACGTCTTAAATCCATTCCAAGTTTTGAAGGACTTGATGAGAATGAGTCGCCAACATTTACGTGGATTTTCTGCCTTCTTGAAAGGTTACTATGGCAACGGCAGGTGTGTAGTTTGTGCTGCAGCCAGATGAAGATGTTGAAGGCAAATAAGATCATGTGCAGGTAGTCTGATCTTCCTCTGACTTTTAAATTTCACTCTGAAGTTTAAGGTTCACAGGACTGTAGTCAACGTCCTGGACGTGGACAAGAGGACAACTGATTAAAGAGTGGGTGATATGAAAACTGAAGAGCCCAGAACAACTAACAAAGAGCTTCAAGGTCAACTTCAAGGTCAAGGTACATCAGTGTCACAAGTTCCTGTTGAACGTCTGGAGAGGAACCCTTCAAACCCGAGACATCTGGAGACACTCGTTCATGAGGACAAGAGTACCCGTCCACAGATGCACATGTCTCACTGAGCGTTACAGAAATCAGTAGATCATAGCGATGGACTCCAAAGATTGTGCAATAAATATAAAATGCTGATGGTGCTAATTTGTCAAGGTCACTTTTTTCATTTTTTTGAAGATTCCCCTGAATCCCATGAGTCATTGTTGAGTTGTTTCAGTGGCGATTGTGGGTTTATATTTCTTTATTGGCAGAGTAACAACATAAAGACGACAGAACAATATTGTGAGAGAGTGTGGTGAGTGAGAGACCAAATCTCATCGCCTAAACAGATTTGACAGGCAGCAGCAGGAGCCCACCCGTGTCAACAGACCCGACAGAGTGGGCTGTCAGTCCGGAACCATGCCGAAGTGGCTTTTCACATCATTACTCTTCCACTCGTTCTCTCCGGGACTCGGATAACCTACCGCTTCATCCCTGACGGTCCTCGTCTACAGCTGAATCCTGCCGGAGCCCAGTAAATGTCTCCTCAGACACCCCGTACATGATGGAGAAATAAACATGAATCCAAAGCATGGAAACTCTTTTATTAAACACAATTTCCTGCTTTAATGAAACATCTGACATACTTTGATCAGCACAACAGCTTTAATTTTCTGCATATCATTACAGCTTTGTTCACAGCAGCTTTTTTTTTTTTTTTTTAGAAATCTGTTGCTGACGTGGGTGCAAATTTATCGTGGAAGCAACTTTTACTCAATAATCCTCGTAGCACTAGAGTTGGTCATGGTGTTCCACAGGATCTCTCTCTGAATTCCTTTTTTCTGAGGGGCAGTGAATGCAACGTGATTGAAGTTGTGTGTGGCTATCACAGATGGAGAAGGTGGATGAGGCTGTCTGATCAGGGTTACGGATGTAAGTGAACCCTGAACATCTGGACAGCTCACTGAATGAACATTTATGGACTCGGTGAGTCCAAACAAAAGGACACGTGTCTTTTTTTCAGGGCGTCCTGTGGCCGTGGACTTTGAATATGTGCTCTCGAGGACAGAAGGGGTGAATTTTCCTTTCACATCTCCTCCTGATGGTCAGGTTAGAAACAACGGCAGGAGAAGTCAAAGTCAAGCAGGTGATGATGAAACTAAGACCTCTGATGGAGATCAAAGGCTCCCTGAACTACATGAAGCCATGCAGAGTCTCGCTGTTGCAGGAAAGACACATTAGAAGTTCTTTTAAAATCACAAATTTGCTTTGTACCTGATTTTCTCTCATTTCAGCATCTTTCTCAGCTCCCGTCCATCTGCTGACCCTCTTGAACATGTCGTGGGATTTTCCTCCACCTCTTCTGTCTTGTGCCTCCACGTTTACTCGCTCGAGTTTTGCTGGTGCCAGTCGTTTATTTATTTACTTAAAATGCTGAAACCTTTTATGGTTTAGTACATTTAAATCACTCATCTCTGTAAGAGCAACTGAATATCCTCACAGAAAGTCATTGCATAATGGAGGCTGTATTTTAGTGAAAAGCTTCTGGTGTTTTCTAACGTTTTCCACCTGAGCGAGCTCGTCTGTCTGAGGAGGCGGGAGAGGATTAGCTCTGACCTCTGACCTTGTGTCACATACAGCAGAACTGCTCCCCTGTTTAAATCCTCTGGGCTGGACGGATGGAGGACGTCCTCTTCTGTTAGCAGGAGTCCGTCTCAGTGGGTACCGCAGCTGTAGCAGGTATGTGATGAGCTGCCGGCGTGAAATGAATTCTGGCGTGTTCAGGTGTTCTCGGTTAAATCCACACACAGCCGGCTCCTCTGACGCATGATCGCACCAACGTTTCAGAGGTTTACGCCATCCTACCCCACCGTTGTTGATGTTTCCTCCAGAGAGCACCGTGTGTTTCCAGCTCTGCAGAGCTGCAGACCGTCGCTCGCCTGTCTGACCCACAAGTTTGCCTGGATGATTTTAAAAAAGTGGGGGAGGAAATGAAAGTGCATCCTGGAAGAGAGAAGAAGTTTATAGGCCACATATGAGACCATTTATTTAGCTGTTTGAGATTTAAAAAAGAAAAAAAACATTCCCACACATCCAATGTGGATCTAATAACTCCTTAATGAGCCGTTGTTCTGTATCAGGGGAGGGGAAGGGTATCTTCTGACCCAAACGGGTCATTAGGACCTCGTCAGTACAGAATGTGTGTCCTTTAAAGGGAGGGTAGGTGATCACGGAAACCTCAGCTTCGGATGAGGCCTTCAGGTCTGCTCACTGTCAGCAAAAAACTGTTACCAAATAACGGCTTTTTCTTTAAAACAAAAACCAAAGAAACTTAAATTCAAGTCTTTCACTACTTTCACATTCTTCCCTGTCAAAACCTTTGGAAATGTCTAAAACCTTTATTAATAACAGATTTATTCATTTAATGTTGTGACTTATCCTTTCTTGTAAAGGACATTTAAACATTAAGAATGTAGAATTTCATCTTATTAATTATAACTTTTTTCATCACCCTGTGATGATAAAGGCTTTGACTTTTCAGACCTTCTTTGTTTGGTATTTCAGCACTTTTTGCCACAAGCTTTCCTGACAGGTAAGGCTGAAATTCAACTCAGTTAAATTCAATAATACTTTATTTCCCTGAAGGGAAATTAAATTGTTACGAGATAAATCATAATTAGTAATCATAATAATGAGAATAGGTTGTCAATATAGAGCGAATCTGTTAAGGTTATTTCTTTTTAATGAAGCATTTAATGCGAAGATGAGCACAGTGCACGTGCACGTGTCTCAGACGGATCTCAGTACAGAGGAGCTGCTTGGTTAAAGACATTTTTAAAACTCTTTCTGGGTCTCCACAGCAACAGTTCACCTCCGTGACCACTGCAGGGCAAACGGCATCAGATGAAATTATTTAGACCAGCACATCTGGGGGTGTGGTCTCGTGATGGCTGACTGCCGTGACAACGGATCCTGGCTTCTGAGCTGGGATCAAGGAGATGTTTGGTTCTCTGCTCTTCTCCCTGCTGAAGATCATCTTAGACCGCGCTCGCTTTGACTGAACAGGCACTTACAGTCACACACATACACTCAGGCATGATTCCCACTCGTACATACTAAACGTGCACACTCGTATAACGCAGCCCTCTGGCCAGTGAGGGAACCAGCCGGGAGGACTGCGGTTCTCCACGCTGAGACTTGACCAGTGGGAGAGCAGCCCGGAGCACCCGGACACACTGAGAAATAACACCTCTGTGTTTGACGTCACAGAGGTGCCATCCACAGTGATTCGGACTCGTATCTGTCACGGTGGGCAGAGTTCAGAGCCAAAAGGCAAAGCTGGCGAGGTGCCCGTCAACATTTATTCCCGTCACCACCTCTAATCAGCGAACGGTGGGGGTGACAGAAAGAATGAGGCTGTGAATACAAGCTGCTGAAATGAGTTTTCCTGAAGGGGTGGAGGGGCTGGGGGTGGAGGGGGTGGGCCCCAGGGATGGAACGAAGAGCTCCGTCATCTGGGGATAGTTCAGAGTTCCTGCTCCTTCTCATGACGGGAGACAGATGAGGAGGTCCATCCATCCAACCAACCATCCATCCATCCATCCATCCATCCATGCATCCATCCATCATCCATCAATTATCCATCCATCCATCCATCCATCCATCCAACCATCCATCCAACCATCCATCCATCCATCCATCCATCCATCCATCCATCCATCCATCCATCCATCCATCAATTATCCATCCATGCATCCATCCATCCATCCAACCATCCATCCATCCATCCATCCATCCATCCATCCATCCATCTTCTTCCTCTTATCCGGGTCGGGTCGCGGGGGCAGCAGCCTAACCAGGGAGGCCAGACTTCCTTCTCTCCAGCCACTTCGTCCAGCTCATCTGGAGGGATCTCAAGGCGTTCCCAGCTGAGAGACATCGTCTCTCCAGCGTGTCCTGGGTCTTCCCCGGGGTCTCCTCCCACTGGGACATCCCCAGAAAACCTCACCAGGAGGCGTCCTCACCAGATGCCCGAGCCACCTCATGTGGTTCCTCTGGATGGAGGAGCAGTAGTTCTGCTCTGATCTCCTCCTGGATGACGGAGCTTCTCACCCGATATCTCTGAGGGAGTCCCCGGACGCCCTACGGAGGAAACCCATGTCCGCCGCTTGTGTCCGTGATCTCGTTCTTTCTGTCACCACCCACTGGTGGTCAGAGGGTGGGACTGCAGGTCAGGATGTCAGCAGATGTCCAACAGAGACATCTGTGGACAGATGGTGGTGAAATCTGGGAGGATCAGAAGTGACTGGATCATCTGAAAAGCATCTCCGTCGTCCATGTTGGACCGACCGCTGAGCTTCATCCCGACCCGAATCCTTCTGACGCAGAAATGAAACAATCCCAAACTCCTCCATGTGGTGGTCGGGAATCTGCGAGGGCTTCTTGGACGGAAGTTCAGCACGTCTGCACATAGAAGAAGCAGAGAGCAGATGATTTTCATCGAGTCCTGTTACAGGACACCACAAGGGCATGTTTGGTTATTTGTCTGGTTTTTTTAAACTTAAGGGTTTGAATACTGCTACAAACTTTATCCAGGGACGAGGCCAGGAGCTTGCATTTATTTCTGGGCTCGGTTCCTGGTATAGAAACCTTCTCGGTGGAGCTCCTGACCTGTCATGTGGGTTTGAGATCTTTGAGGAGTTTTCCTGACATTCTGAACTTTCAGTGAAGTAAAACAGGAAGTTCCTCTCGCCACTTCCTGGAGCGTACTTACAGAGGTGTGTGTTTCCACCTGTTTCTCCGTTAATGCTGTTTTGGAGCTCATTTTTCCGAGCGACTGTGACAGAATATTCTGGAAGAAAAAGACTTCTCCCTGAACTGAACGACTGCTGAAACTTGCTCAGCTGGACCAACGACCGTCTACAGAATGTTTTGCGGAGGTGGAGCTGTGAACTTGCAGACTCGTCTCAGCTAATTAACTTTTATCTAAATGAATCTTCACATCCATTCTCACCTTTTTGCGCTTCCCTGGGAAACAACCTGCGAAGGCTTCTAGCTGTGTGTTGTTGTTTTATTGCTGAAGTTTCCAGAGAAGTCGTGGACTCCAGAGAGGTGATGGGCTGTAGATGTTCCCACCTCAAACAGAAACCACCTGACTCAGGGACGTTACATTGTTTGTGTCCAGGTTTTCACACAGAAGGTGAAAATAACATGTAGTTTATCTATAAGAGAATATAATTGGTGCCAAAAGGATCAGCTGTTAATTAGTCAAAGACAGAACGGCAACGTTTTGTTGTCACTTTGTGTCGTCAGCTCAGCTTATGTTTAAGCACCTTATGAAGCATTTTGGAAACATTCCTGTGACTGGTAGGAGTATCTCCTCCCCACCCGCTACCCACTCAGCGTGGCCACGGGGGCCCATCTGGGGCAAAAGTGGCCTTCTGAGTGGGTTCGGGCTTGAAATGAGAAACTAGTTTGAGTCCCTTCAGGTTTTATGATGGTAGAAAAGCTGGCGGTCAGATGTTTCCATGGTCCATGAGGAGGCAGGGGTCTGAGTGAGCGCTAAGACTTTAATGGTCAGATAAATCCTTTTATTATGGTTTGACACAACAGAAGTGTTAGATGAGGGAACTCTCTTTGCTCTGACTGTAATCTATTACATCTGACTTAGGGAGTATTATCTTTGTGCACGTCAATCCCGTGATGAAGAGACGTTTCCACCCGTGCTTCTCCTGCTCCTGTTCCTCTAGACGTGTTTGTTCGACATGAGCAACAAACATCCTCACTCCCTCTGCTTCCACCTCATTTCACCCATTTTCTTTGTCTTTTCTTATTTTCTATATTCTCTCAAGGCCACCGTTTCCACTTTCAAGCAAAAACATAAAAACACTTTCTAAACCATCAATGGACTTAAAAAAAACATCTAAAATAAGCCAAGCAGCTGCTTAGCAAATCTTCTCCCATAAACAGCCTTTGTGTGTGTGTGTGTGCGTGTGCGTGTGTGTGTGTGTGTGTGTTTGTGGAGTCTTATTTTCTGTCTCTAACAAATTTCCTTCACGCCTGTCAGACTGAACGGTGGCTGAAGGAGAAATTCCTGGAAAACCATCCCTGGAAACTTTCTGAGAATTCAGGACCTGCCGCGCTCGTGCGTGACAAACGTCGTGCATGTGCTGTCTCTGAAATCCCACAGAAAGAGAACGTGGAAAGTGAGTGAGGGGTGTGAAGTGTCCATCGACCACCTGAGCGTGGGCGAGCGTTTAGGGTCGATGTTCCTCAGGAAACCGCTGAGGAAGCAGGAGCGATCCAGACCTCACATTCCTGTCTTTTCTCCTCAGTTTTGAAATTGTTTTTATTTTGAATAAGCTTTCCTTACACAGCCTCAGGGTTTAATCAAGCATCTCTCAGTCACCTGTGTTTATTTGCAGACGTTACTCTCTTCCCCTGCAGTCAGGGAGGGGGTCTGATGCTTCAGAAATCCAGAAGCAGCCTGAAGAACCTCCTCAGACCTCACTGGGAGTGAATGGTGAGCGTGTGAGGGTAGCGCGCTGGGTGGGGGAGATGTGTGGGGAGATGATCAGAGCACGTGGGTGTTTGTGATAAACTGTTCACAAACAATTTAAAATAATGACCTCCTCACTGGCAGGGATTTTTTCTCTCTGAGAACTACTCTGTTGTCATGACAATATAAACTGGCCAGCATAAAGGTTAGTGGGCTCTCCACGCGGGTGGGAAGTACACGCCCTCTTCAGATTTCCTTTCAGCTCTTTATTTTTCATGAAGGTCCCATCATGCTTCTGGGGCATGTTTTGGTTTAAATAACATAAAATAACACAAGCATGCAGCACTAAAGCTCTTCTCAGCTTGTGCTTCCAGTAACTGGTTTTAAGTGGGCGGAGTCATACTCCTGACTCCTCCCACTCCATTTCTGTGGCGGGAGCTTCTTTGAAACTGATGTTTCAGCTTTATATTACCCACTTCAGAAATTCCACTATGTGAAGTGATGTGGAGATGAAGGTGGAGAGGGTGGATAAATCGGTGTCTGATGTCGCAGTCCTGTGGAAATCCGAACGTTTAAAAAACAAAAAAATCTAAGCGTTTGCTCAGATTTGTTTTCAGATTGATGCAGCTGCAAACCGACTAACAGGACTTTTTATGATTTTTCCTTTGTTCACAAAGGAAAAAAGGACCACAGTGGATTTGAAATAAAACGATCAAGATGTGGTTGAAGTTTAGACTTTCAGAGGTTTCACAAAAGGATGAGGCATCTTGAAGGTGGTGAGAACAGTAATACTGATACTTGGATGGAAATCTTCAGCAGTAATGACTGTCTGAGGTCTGGAGTCCAGGGACATCATGAAGTTCTTGGATGTCCTGATGGAGATGCTTTTCCAGACCTTCACTGCAGTGTTTCCTTGTTTGTGGCTCTCTGTGTCTTCAGTAATGAAACATCTGCTTTCCTGCAGGGCTGCTCTCCTAGACGTTCTAGATGGTTCCTGCTCCAACACGCCTGATTCAAATGACTCCTTCTACTCAAGTCTGCTGATGATGCGCTCATTTCTTCACCAAGGAAGTGATTCTGTGATCATCCACCTGCTTTTCCAGGTGATGTCGTTAAGCTCACCAATGCTTTCTTCCTCTCTCAGAAAACGCCACGTTGTTTATGGGTTTACAGGTTTATGTTGTTTCTCAGCCTAATGATGCCTCCATCACCTGCTTTCAGATCTCCTGGGACTTCGTCTGCCAAACACCACCTCAACACCACCTCAGTGGCTCCTATCAACTCCGGACAACACCTGGACAACAAGCTTCTTTTGGGCAGTTCTGAGTTCCTGGAGATATTTGCTTAAGATGGCTGTAACTCCTAAATGGGGTCATTTTATTGTGGAAGCTTTTAAAAATCCCATTTGAACGGATTAGTTTCGCTTTTATTTTTGTGTTGTTACTGTTCTTTGTCCGGTGCTTCTAATTGGACGTATATTCCCGGCCTCAGAGGCCAGCGTTTACCTGTCACAGGTGTTTGGAATAATTGTCCGTCAGTCTCTGAGCTTTCAGGCGACGTGCCGGCCGTCTGCACCTTCCACCCACCAGGAAATTATTTCAGCATTTTCTTGCAGGTAGTTGCTGCTTCAGATCCCTCCGTCATTTCACAAGCAGATATTGATGGCAGAAGATTGCCTCAATTATTACGTGTTCAGGGCCTTAAAATCCAATTCAGCCGCTCATTTTCTTCTGTCATTTCACTTTAGTCTGGAACTACAATATATTTATCTTTTCCACCACACGTTTTAATACCAGCATCACTAAAAAGGTGAAGAATTTAAAATTGTGCATTTGTTTCTTGATAAGTCAAAACATGAATGAGACCAACTCCATTTATTATTATTATTATTATTTTATTTATTTTTTTGTACTAAACTACATCTGCGGGCTTTCTGTGAACATTTCCCAGAGTCACGCCTCTTTCTCCTCACCGGGAACCTTCTTTTTCTCAGGAATTCATCACCAGGATTGATGGGGTTTTTAATCCAGGTTTGGCTTGAACTTTTAAAATCAGGCTTCTTTTTACAGCTCACAAAGCTGCAAGAGGAATTCCTGAGTCCCGACCTGAGGATGAACCCTGACAGGCTCCATTAAAAGGTGTGGAAGCTGGTCGGAGTGAGGACGTCCACCCATGTGACCGCGACGCCGGAGCCAGCTGCAGTTCCTCAGACATGACACGGCGTGCGTCCTGTGAGCTCAAACAGCTTCCACATCTGTTATGTTACTGTTATGTTCCTCATGTTTGTTTTAAGCTTATTTGATAAACAACATTAATACTGTCATTTTGTTGTTTTATTTCTGTTGAAAATGGTTGTGTAGTAATGAGCAATGTATGTTTGTGCCTCTGAAGATCATTCCTCTACGAGGCTTCCTGTTTATCACTCAGCCCATCCACCCATCTGTCTGTCCATCCACCCATCCATCCATCTGTCTGTCCATCCATCCACCCACCCATCTGTCTGTCCATCCACCCATCCACCCACCCATCCGTCTGTCCTGCTGAGTCAGCAGCTTATACTGCACCATCCCAGCATGGGTTAAATCCTAGCGATGTTTTAAATTCCCCACTAAAACAGCACGTTAAAGGGGTGTTCATCTGTAAACATCCACCTGCATCTCTGCTCCGCCTTCTCTGTGGGTCGGATCAGAGGAAAGAGCTGGTAGCCACAGCTAACTTTGATTGACAGGTGGGCGGGTTCCAGTCTGCTTCGTGGACAACATGGCGCCAGGCAGTACGAGGTAAGAGTGCTCCTCGAACATCCTGGGAATGACATTACTGATCGAGAGAAGTCCAACAACGGACAAAACAAAATCAAAACTTAAATTACACAATAAAAAATGACGCAGAGCTGCTATAAATCCAAATTTTTTCATACACTTGACATTAAAGGACTTTAATAAGAAGACAGGTTCTGCAGTCGTTGCGACAGTTTGGTGAGGTTCTTAAGTGTAATGTTGTTGAGTGGAGCTGTTATCCTGACTGACACCGGTGATCAGGATAACACTCGTAAACACGTCTCCGCTCAAAGCCACCGTTTCTACCAGGAACGGTGGGAATTTTGGGGAAATTACGTAAACAAGGCTGAAACGACTCCTTGTCTTGTCTTAAATAGTTCAGTGTGGATCCAAAGGAGCAGAACCTGATGTTGGCTTGGTTCTAAGTGGAGTCGCTGTGGGAGATGATGTTCGAGTGGGCGTTGACTCTTCGTCCTCATCTCCACCACTGGAGTCGACGTAAACACCAAACAGAAGCACATCTCAGCGTCCTCCATGTTGATCCTGTCGTCACCATTAGTCCTCCTTCTCGGCCAACAGCAGAACCCCTCCTCTGGTGGGGTTCTGCTGAGTCGGTGGACGCCAACAGCTGAAGGACCGAGGTGCTACACCTGCAGCGGACCGCGGCTAGGCTGGTCTCCAGTCTGAATGACAGGGTGGTACTTTGGTGGTGCTTCTGAGTTCACCGTCATGTGAAACAACTAAAATCACTGCAGCTCAGAAGAAGAAGTGACATTTTTATAAGAGTTTTCCAGAACCAGGGATTGGTGCTAAGCTTAACGATGATCATCTCACATGTGATGTCACACCGAACCTTGAAACCAAAGACTGATTTTATCGTCGTCAGGGTAAATCAATCCTTGTGACACATGAAAGCAGTGAAGAAAACAAACAGCTTTTTAAAAATTCTTTCGATAACCGAAAGGTTCAGATTTATCGGCCGTGGCTCGTAGCCGCAGGGAGCAGACTGTTTTTGTGGCTCCTGAGTGTCAACAAGTCTGCATTTTTGCAGCTCTACCCTGATTTGTTCTGTCCCGTCCCACAGCTTTGATCTTTTTATTTAATTTTATTTATTTTTTTGTAATTCCGTCTGTTTTGGGACGCTGCAGAGCTGATTTGGTTTGTTGTATGTCGACTGACGCCCTCCCACTCCCACTAGAGTTCTCACTGCATCATGGGCAGGAGATGCTGACAAAAGTCGATGTGAAGGGCACAACTGCACACAAGTACACACAAGTACACACAAGTACACACAAGTACACAACGATGCTGCAGTGACACAAAACGAGGAATGTAGAGGAAAGCCAGAGGACTTTCTTTTTTCTCATTTACAATAACTTCATCTGCAGTTGGAAGATAAACACAATATTTAACACCTGCAGGTTCACTTTCACATCCAAGTGGTTTAAAAACTCCACGTCGGCGATAAACTCCCGGCGTCTCAGAGAGACGAGCACCGCCACTTTCTTACAGACAATTACGACCTATCAGAGATTTTCCTGTCAGGAAAACTCTTAAATCAGTTCAACAACGTTCCTGTTTCTCTGGCACACAGATGAGCCCATCGTTGGCCTTTCACTTCAGCAGCGCTGGAGTTTTGGTTGAGCTCCATCGAGAACTGCTGGAAACCAAGATCGTTAGTTTAAGACAAAACTGGATCTAAATCTGAAGGTGAAGGTCCAGAAGTAAAAAAGAAGCTAGTTGACAGAAGCAGCACATCTCAGTGGTGATTCCTGATCCCAGTTCAGGGTCACAGGGACCTGCTGGAGCTGGTGAAACCCAGATTATAATCTGGACGCGGCGCCAGCAGCAGTAACCTGAGGAGCTGAAGTCTCATCACAGGTATCCTGCAGCCACATCCATGAGCAGATCTTCATCATGGAAGTAAAAGAAGGAACCCGGATTCCACACGTGCATATCTGAGGTCGGATTTTCATCACTTAGCTATCGTCAGCTCTCTGCTGCTCATTTGAACCCTTTTCTCTATTTTTGACTCCATCTTTGCAGAAGTCATTTCTGTTGTTTGAAATTAAATTTTTGGCTGTAGAAAAATAACTCAGACATGTTGGTTGCCTTTTAATCTCATGACGGGTGGGTGTGTTGCTAGAAACCAAGGTCACATGACTATTATTATCTTTTTAGTTGGTGCTACAAATGTATAAATATGAGGTTTTATGCTTGAAGTTGTATAAGAGACTTTTATTTTGATGTTTTAGCTCACTTCAGATCATATGTTTAGTAGTTAGAACCAATTTGATCTAAAGCTTTGGGGCATTTTAGCATTAAAGTAAATCAATTCAAGTTCATTGACTAAAACGTCATCGTTCCGGGTTAATTCCTGTGATTTGTGTTGTTGAGTTTCTTAATTATTCCCCCAGAGCTGATATCCCCAGATGGATCACAAGAAATAGTTGTGGTTATTAAGTCCACTGTTAATAATAAAAGAAAAGCATTTAAGAAAGATGAAGCTTTTTACTTTCCACACAGATAATGGAATTAAACATCCAACTTTTGGGTGAAGCTCTGGAATGACATCACAGCAGGTAGGCGGAGTAAAACCTATGAGAAAGCGTTAGAAGATCATCAGCTCAAACAAACCAACAAAATCTAGAAGATTCAGGGGGGAATTCCAGAGAGGAGCTTTAATAAACCCTGATGAAGCTTAAAGATTTCCTGAACCTGCGTAAACTGAACCAGAGCGGCGGTTTAGTTAAACATGACAATCAACGTCATGTCAGTTAATGCTGAGGAGACATCATCTATGGAGCGCCGAAACCATCAGAGAAGGGCACTGCTAACCAACCAAACATATATACATATATACACAAAATATGTATATATATAAAAACATGAAATCCTTTTGTTTTTAACTCGACTTTGGGCTGGCAGTGGACAGCGATTGATCGTTTTGAACAGATGGACAATTGGAGAAACATTACTGACAGAAGTGTGTTTCTCCTTTCGCTCCACCAGAAAATGGCTAAATAAATAAAAATAACAGACTCTCACGATGTCAAGCTTGTGTTATTTCAGTGATGAACATGCCACAGTCACCCAAGGTCAGAAAACACAGATCTAGTAGCAAAAAGCAGAAGGGAGCCCACTGGAGTGGGAGACTGGGTGTAAAACGCTGAGCCGGGATAATGGATCAACGGCGTGGCTGATCAGCTGAAACAGACGAGGATCAGGTGGACCCGGTGGAAGAGGAGGACAGAGGAAGGACAACGTAGGACAGCACATGGATGAGATCTGAAAGCAGAACTCCGACAGCTCTTCAGGATGTGACAACGAAGCCCTTCCTCTTTCTTTATCAATGGAAGATGATTGATTGGTAATGGCAGGAGCCCCTTCTTCTCCGTGTGTCAATAAACGCCCGAAGGGAAATGATTCCCTGCTTGTTTACAGAAAGATTAATAAATCCAATTACGGATTCGCTCATTTAGTTTTTTTTCCCCTGAAGAGAATTTTGTCCAGCGTGAACTGAAGATGAGTCACTGATTTTATGACAAAACGAGCACAGAATGAGCCGATTCAGATGCTGAAGTGGGAACCCACCAGCTGAAAACATTCCAGGACCCCGTTCTGGGAATGCTGAACAACCGACACTCAGTGTGAAATCTGTGACCCTGATTACGCTGCATGGCTGAACAAGATGCGCCTCTGTTTGGATAAGAAACCGTGACCCGGGCCGGGATCACAGGATACAAGTCAAATACGCTTTTCCCCATGAAGCCGTGGATCAGTTTTAGAACAAAGGACAATGTCCCACTTGTTTGTATAGTGGCTGTATGAAACGAGGAGACGATCAGTCCACGGAGACGCAGAGCTCCTCAGCTTATACAGAGACATCGGAGGTGATGGACGCGACCCGACTCCACGGATTCAGCTCCTCCGAGTGGATGCCGCTGACGGTGATGTCCGTGCGCGTTCATTCCCAAAGCTGAGCTTCCTTCGGCTTCTCCCACTTGTGTCTTGTTAAATTTTAGAAACGCGTTCCAGACAGGTGGAAGCAGGAGAAGGTTGAGAAGGTTCCTGGACAATCCCCACAGCACCATCAGCGGCACAGCTAGACGCCCCCATGTGGTTAGAGGTGGTATTACTACACGAGGTGGCTTTAAGAACATGTGAAAAAATGTTGAAATAACGCGTGACCTTTAAGTCTTATTAGCAATATTTGGATTCCAAAAATAACAATATGAAAGTAGAAAGAAGAGCAGGAGTGGAAAAGCTTTGGTAAAAATCAATCAAATCAGCAGCTCCTGCTGCAGCGCACAGATGGATGTCCACGATGAATTATTTTAATACTGAAAGAAAAAAAACAATCCACCAGGAGGTAATACTGAGCCAGCGTTACTGATATTTGTTTAGGATAAGAGATAAAATAAAACTTTATTAATCTTAAGGGAAATCCTGGTGCCAGAAAATACAAGAAAAAGGAATTAAAATCCCAAAATAAGTGCACAAGGTGAATTAAAACAGAATATACAGAAGTAGATAAAGTGGAATAAACAAATTATTGCATCATAGAATAAAAAATAAAAATGTACAGAATAATAAAACTTAGAGTTATTAATATAAATTGTATTAATATAAGGTAGACAGTTGTTCTGAAATTCTAAAAGTATAAACGTATGTCAATGTGGGCAAATAAAATAGTAGCAAAGCTGGTACAATGCATTGTGGGATGTGGTTCGGGTGTGGATGTGAGACTGTATCTATACACGTGACAGTGGAAGTTAAAAAGTGAGTATTATTAAAGTGAGTATCATTAAAGTGAGTATTATTAAAGTGAGTATTATTAAAGTGAGTATTATTAAAGTGAGTATTATTAAAGTGAGTATCATTAAAGTGAGTATTAT
>JAOWBL010018056.1:0-35393 GCA_028564865.1 Zenarchopterus dispar
GAGTGAGGGAGAGAGAGAGAGAGAGAGAGAGAGAGAGAGAGAGAGAGAGAGAGAGAGAGAGAGAGAGAGAGATGATTAGTATAATCCACCTTGCCCCACACTCCTGTATGGTATTTCAGTGTGGATGCTTTCTCTTGTAACCAACAGTGGGAGACTCGGATCATTCTGTTCCACTCCCAGCCACTGCTGGAGTTCTTCTAGAAACTGATCTATAATGATTTCCACCCACAAATGATCATCATGTAAGAGGGAAGTCTGAATGTATAGCCACAACGGAACAAGGAGGTCTCAAACTCTGCAGCTGCCGGCAGCTCAGAGACTCATCTCAGCTGCTGATGTTATCTTTGCTGCACAAGGCTGACACCGCACGAGCACACCGGGTGCCATGTGAACTTAAGGCGAGATAAGCTCAGATGTGTCTTCGTGTTAACCTTATGATAAGCCAGCTGGAGGTTATTTTAAGCGTGCGACTTCTGTGCACAAAACATTGTTCAAATGAGTTTTCTCTGCAAATCAGTGTTATGGCTGCCTTTGTCATGGAGCATTATGTTAAAAGTGTTGTACACACCTGCTCCTGGTCTTCTGTCTTCATGATTTAAAAGCAAACTGAATGTGGCTGCAAGTCTGAAAATGGCACACTTGAGTTGGACTTGGTCAACAAATTAGTAAATACTAGCAAGAGGAGGAAGAATAAAATATGAAACTAATTTTTAATTTGCTCGATTGAATTTGAAGTAAGACTTTAAATACTGTAACATTTCACTTTAATGTAACATTTTAGACAAAGTGACGTGTTGACTAATAACAGATAATAAACATGGATTCAACCCTTGCACATAATTTGGTAATACTAATAATTCAAATTATGATCAAAATACTTAATGATTTTCTAAGCACATCTTATTTTAAAGACCCTTATGATCTTGTAACTGATTTAATCAGTGAATAATTGTGTTGCTTTAATTATCTTATAAAATACTGCAGCAGCAATGAATGCAGCCTCTGCGATGGTTTTTTTTTTTTTGGCCTTTTCCAAAGTTGGGCCTGTTCCATAAGAGTATATCCAAGGTAATTCCTGGTCCGAGAACTCACAGATCTCCTCCAAAACACAAATCCCATGAAGAAAATAAGTAGGTACTACAATCATCCAATTTGTACCTTAGAGTGAAAATCTAATAGAAATTTGCCTTGTATTCAAACTTGTTTTAAAAGAACCACCAGAAACCAAATCACACATGGTGAGAAATGTTCTGTTTCTGTTACGAAGGTTAGACTGTCACCTCAAGCAGATACTAAGACTCTGACAGTCATCTGCAATGCTCTCTGTGGGTTAATCAATATAAACAGGGGAACTGTAAAGTGAAAGTCCTTTACTGAGTAATGAGACGCTGCAAAACATAACATTCATGTTGATCCAACTACAGTTCAGTGCTTCTTAGCATGTCTCATAAGGAATACTATATAAAAAAAAAAAACAAAAAAAAACACAGACACAGCTGGGGATATTAGGAGACCCATGATCTCATGGTAACAAAGACATCCAGATGTGATGTCAACAAGTCAAATCAGCTACACAAGAAAACCTCCCACCTTTCTCATGGTTTGAAACCTCTACAGAAATTTCCCATCAGCATTTAAAGGCTAAACAAGTCATGCAAACCTAGTCTGTCTGTTACTAAAGTTAGTTTCTGAGATGTTATCAAATTAAACAAAGACTAAAAAGGGCAGATGTGAATATGTGAGAAATGCTTTAAAACTCAGGCTAGCATCTGGCCTGTGATGAGCATTCAAACGGTCACAGCGGAGCCAAACAGGAAGACGACTTCTTCCTGTTGAAAATGAAGCTCTAACAAATGCTTGGTTCTTGGGTATTTCATTGTCTGGTGGATTCATTACTGCAAGAAGGCCTCGTATAGCAGCAATTCATTAGGAATATTCATCATAAATCTGTTTAAAGTGTTTTGGAGTTGTGCTGAAGCTGGTTCATTCCAGTATTAACTCATTTGTTGATTATTTATTTGAGAAAAGAGGCATAAACAAAAATGAACTCAGAGAGACAGTCCACGTTAACAGAGACGAAAAATATATTATAATGATTAACGACAACATCAAAGAATGTCAAGAAGACTGGAACATCCTTCATCGATGTTTTTGTAAATAAATAAAGCTAGTTTTGCTGGCTTTTATCATCTTTGGTGGAAGTAAATAAAAAGCTTCTTGTAAATCTAACACAAATAGAGTGTAACAGCTAGAAAAGCAGACCAGAAGTCATAAGAGAAGTAGAAAATGAGAAAAGGGGATGAATATGAAAGTTGAGACGAGCACAGTCAGAGGACTCTGATTATAAAAGACTGTCAATGCACATCAGAAAGTTTAAACTTCAAGTTACAATGACAACCGTCAGACAGCCGGGTTTAGGTCACCCTGGAGCTCAAAGAATCCCATCTGGACTCTGGATACCACTAACCAACGCAAAAGACAAAACACCAACATGTTGCTATATTTATTTATCCAACCATAACCTATATTCACTGACTCCTATGTGGGGTCACGGAAATCTACTGGAGCTTAATATTTATACAATTACTTTGCAAACACGGAGAAAATACTCCACATGATCGATGAGACACTTGAATGGAAAAGCAAATCAGGCGTCAAATGTTTAATAAGACAGCTTCATGACAAGTATTTTTTAAAAATATATACAAATGTCTGTAACTAAGGTAACAAAACAGGAGACTGCTTACACCTCTGACACTAACAAACTACTAAAATCCCCCACCAATATTAGCAATTTCCATTTTCTTTTTCAAATATTTAACTGAAGTGGTGGTGATGAGGTCAAATAATAGTAGCTCGTCACTTCTTCTTGTAAAACATTCAGTGCTTGCAGATTCCTGTTTAAAGCAGCAGCTGAACCAGAAGAGCAGCTTCCTGCCTTGGGAAGCAAAGCGACAGGAAAATTTTCATGAAGGCAAAGCATATGAGGGCGTGACAACCTGCACCAGCAGTCATGAAAAGTGAGATAAACAGATACGAGCTCTGATTTAACCTCGTCGACTTGGCAAAATTGGGGAGAAAAATAAACTACGGGTGCACATTCGGGGGAGTCCACTTGTTTGAATCCCAAATAAATGTTTATTATTCCTTTTTTTCTGGAATAAGTCAATTAAATGTCTGTAGTTGTAGACAGTTGATTATAGTTCTTAGAAGGAAAAAACTGGTTCAGAATCAAACATCAAAAAGAGGGAAAGGGAAAGAAAATTGCAATTGATGCATCTTTTAGTGTAAGTTATATGGTACAAAAACGTAAAAATCAAGGCTGGAATATAGTCTCCAAATATTCAAGCTTTTACAAGTATAGGATCCAAAAGTCCATCCAGTTAATGTTAAATTTTCACAGAAACTAAACTGTATAAATGCAGTGAAGTATTTTAAGATTCACAAAACACACAACAGTCAAATAAAACTAAATCTACATTTTGTGCCTACAAGTCGAACGAGAACAGTCCTGACGTATAAACTATATGCACTTAACTCACAAACTGCTTTGAAAAGCTTAGTGGTGGATTTGAAAGGATTCAGATTTTTTTTTTAAGGCAATTAATTGTTACTTGGCAGAAGATAGGACCTCTCCTACATGTCCAGGAAAATCCCCCCAAAGTGCAACGCTGTGTTGCAACCCCTTCAATCCCCACATGGAAAACATTAAGCTCCGATTATAAAGATAAGAGTCAGACTGAAAGGAAAACCAGGCAGATAGTCAACTGTGCCGTGCGCAACCACAAGAACCACACAGTTTCACAGTGTGAGAGCAGAGAAACCCGGCGAGTCTGCAGAAAGATCAAGATAGATGCACTCCGTGGTTTTACGCCTCCAATTTGTACTAAACACATTTTTAGTGTAAATGTTCCCCCGTTTCATCTGTACAAAGTTTAAAAAAAAAAAGTTCACCGAGGACACCTCAGTCTCAAGTTGCAAACGCAGCTAAAACTTCCTGTCTTTCTGAAGAAAAAAAAACCAACTTATTTCACAACAGGGTGGCGACACAGCTGACAACGGGAGGAGTTTATAATAAACTTCAGCCAGCAGTCCTCGTTTTAAAACCCCAGCTCAGCTCTCGGAGACAGAGCGAGGTCTAGATTGCATCTAGAGCTTGGAAAACCTTTGTGTAACTTCAACAGGTCCACAGAAAGGAAAAGTCCTCTGAGTAAGAAATGTACACACTTTTTTTTTCCAATTAGTCCACAAGGTTAGATAGAGTCCCAGGGCTTAATGGTGGTGTCTCCTGAATCATCTGCTTTCTCTTGATGAGGTGACGCACTTTTGCTTTTCAGACCAGACAACACGAGGAGACGAAGAGGAAGAGGTGCTTTCAACGACTTCAACGATGACGTTAAAGATTTAATCAATATACCATTAAGTCTGTGGCTGACGGGTTGTTTTTTTTTTTGGTAACCTATATTTTGCTCCAGATCTGGTTTTTATCCGTCATTACAATTCTTAATATAACTTCTGCAATGTAGATTTAGTTGCCAGAAAAGTTTCAAGACTTCGAAAAACAAATAAATAGCGCCGCTTCCTACGCTCTTAACCGTGAGCTCTCGCGTTTTTTGTTTTTGTTGTTTTTTAAAAAGGAACAAAAAAAGAGGGCTGATTTTTAAAAATCGATTTTTCACTGCAAATTATAGTGACGGGTAACAATAAGTATTAGAGTAGGCTACTAACTTCGCAAACTATCCCCAAGTATTTAACTCAGGATCAAAAACAATAAAAAAAGGGGGAAGGGGATCAGGAAGTAGCGCTTACCAAACCCTTAATTCACACATTAGGAAATTATAACACGCTTCAAGTCAGTTTCGAAACTGCGTCGAAGTTACACAAAGTAGGGAAATGGTGTCCAAGCGTTTAAAAATAAACTCTGAGAAAAGTACACCAATATGTGTCGCAGGTTAAAATAAACTGCGTGTTTTTTAAGCGAACAGACAGCTCGCGTTCAGGTCAGTTGGCCATTTTCTGCTACTCACCCTGTCGTCCTCGGGGATCAGAGTTTCTGCGTCTTTCTTCACATCTTTTTGAGCCAGAGCGGCATTAAACGACACTTTCACCATCCTGAAACAGAGGCTGACACACTTTCGAGCGGGGAAAAACAAACTAAAAAGCGGTATAAACAAGAAACAGACAGCAGTTGCTCCGCAGCAAAGAAAGACTCCTTTACTCCGGCCAAGTCACTTCTGTTGTGAAAACAATCGCGCGGGGTCAGGTAAGGTAGGAAAAGAGAGGAAGCACAACTTCCGCCTGGGATTTCAAAATAAAAGCCGAATTGCAGAACCTTTTCTACAAAGCAGTGAGCATTTTACTTTAATCTCAAAGAAATATTCTCTTAATGGTAAATAAAAAATAAATATCTATATATGCCAAAAAAAGGCATCTTTAGTATCAAAATTGCCTTAGTAATGGAAGTATCATCAAATGCAAAGATTGGCCCATTGCATATTTTTATACAGGTAATGTCTCAATTAAAATAGCTTATAAGTGACTGATGCATAAGTCCATAATAAAACAAATAAAATGGCAAAAATCAAACAACAGACAAAATGACAGGAACCACTTAGACTAAAAAATGATGTAAGAAGGCCATTTGGAAGGAACATGCTTGAAAGATATTTGAAAATGTGTAAATAGTTACAGGATAATTTAAATAGAAAAGTGACTATATTAAAGAATAGAAACAGATTTAAACTGAGCTCAAAAGTGATAAATTATATACAATTAATATAATAGAATAACAAATATTATTTCCACTTTTATGCCTGACTTATGATATCCACAGAAAATACTATATATATATTTTTTAAAATTTGAACTATTTGCTATAAATCCATCCATTTTTATACCCACCAAATCCTGTACCCAGTCATGGTCACTGGAGTCTGCTTGAGGCTACCCCAGCTCAGTGCATGCAAAAGGCAGGGGTTGTTTCTTATATATTAAAATTCAAAATAGTACTGTGTAGATGTACTCAAGCGTAGTATGTCAAAACTGTGAAGCCGGTTATGTGATGGTACACTGAGTTGCTTTCAGCATTCAGTTGTTACTTTACCCACAGTGTAAAGAAATGTCCATGAAGGAGACTGATAGGAATGCTGACAAACTTGCTGGTATCCTTAAGAAAGACAGCCACTCAGTGGACTTTGAAATAAATCGTAACTGGCAAAAATAATAAAAGATCATTTGAAAAACACTTACTTATGAAAATCTGACATTTATTTTGAATTGTGGTTCAACAGAATCATTAAAAATAAACAAACAAACAAGCTTTAAAACTGTCTTGGACAAAAATGATGAGATTCTGAGCAATATTTTGTAACACAACCTTTTCAGACAATCACTGCAGTCAAGCCTTTTTTGTGTGCATGTGGCTCTCAGTGGGACCTCCACATCTGTAGACAGGTATTTTGGCCCACTCATGAGCAAACTGCTCCAGATGCCTCGGGTTTGAAGGGTTTCTTCTCCAAACTGCATGTTTCAGATCTTTTCACAGATGTTCAATGAGATTTAGATTCGGGATCACAGGAGTACGCCTCAGAATAGTTCAGTATTTTGTTGTTAGGCAGTTTGGAGCATTTCTCTGTGTTCTACATTTTTTATCCTGTCAAAGGGCCCATGACCTGCAACTGGGGCCAGCTCTTTAACACTGGGCAGCACATTTCACTCCAGAATGTCTTGATAGTTGTAAGATTTCATTGTGCCTGCACAAATGAGAAAACACCCTGCACCAGATGCAGCAAAGCAGCTCCAAAACATGTCTGAGCCTCCCTTGTGTTTCACAGTAGCTACACCCGACATTTCTTTAAAGGCTTTATTTTTGCATCTATGAATATAGAGCTGATAGAACTTGCCACAAAGCTCTGGTTTTGTCTCGTCTGCACAAAGGACATTTACAAAGAAATGTTGTGGCTTACTAATATGCATTTTGGTGTATTCTTTTCAGTGGTGGAGTCCTCCTCGGTCATCCATTTTGGCTCAAACAGTGATGGGTGGTGTGATTTGACACTGATGTACCTTGGAGTGCACATCAAATCTCTCTGAGCTTTTTGGTTACCACTCTTATGTCTTTAGTTTGTCATCAATTTCCCAATTCCTGTCATGTCCAGAGATGTTAGCTACAGTCCTGTGGACTCTAAACTTCTCAATGAAATTTGCAGCCCTAACTACGGTAACATCAAGCTGTTTGGAGATTGTCTTTTGAACTTTAATTTCAACATGCTTATCTATAATTTTCTTTCTGATCTCCCCAGACAATGCTTCTCTTTTCTGCCTCCAGCCCATGTTCAGTGTGGTGATATTGCCATGTTACCCATAACGCTAATTACAGGACAGGCTTTAGTTTAGCGTGTCACTATGGTCAAATTATTTTAAATCTTGTGTAGGGGTACCAGCTCATTTTTCCATGCTAATATTATTATTTGTTTATTTATTCATTAGAATTTAGCTGAACCGAAATCAAAAGCAGTGTCTGATATTCATTGCTGGGGTTATGGTTTTATTAAATTTGCACTTTTATTTTGACATCCAGGAGGTGTCCCTGGTACCTACTGCCATCTTGACAGTTTGCCAGCTTCAACCAAACAAATCAGAAAGCAAAAGAGGATGGTTGCCAGATGTCAACTGTTTTTTCCGTTCAGGGCTGTGGAAACCCGGTATCCATATAAAACAACATAAAACTAGCACAAAGGCACTGATATACACGTCTTCTTAAATAGAGGAACTTAGAACCAAACTGTGCCCAACAGTTGTGCAGCAGCTGTACTCAGGTCTATTGCCGTTGCACAGAAACATACATGTTTAATTTGTTTATTTTATTTATTATTTGACTAAAAGTCCCACATTCTGGGCAAAGTCTAAGTCTCTTCCTACTTCTACTTCAGGGCCTTAGTTATATTTATCTGACAGCTGTTGTTTATTTTAAGAAAATTATTTTTAATAAAATCACACAAAATGAAGCATAATTACAACTACTTTCTCAAAAAAGCAGTGTCTGGCGGGGGCGGGGGTTCTCTTTTTTCCTCATCAGTTCACATACTTTAGATTTATTTTAATTTCAGCCCTCTTCTGGGAAGTGGATGAGGAAGTCAGAGCTGCAGCTCCTCCAGTGTAACAATGTAAAATCTGTCATTTTATTTTATTCCTTTTTAAATACTAAAAGTAGTTTATTTTATTTTGTTTTTTTGTTTCTACCCATGACAGTTATTTGTGAGCTGAAGAGCACTTTTAGGTGATGCAGAGATATTTTTCAGACCCAGTGTTACACAACAAGCTTTTGTTTCTGCTAACAAAAACACATGACTGATTTCTGCCCATTTTTCAATCTATCAGCATTTGTATAAATACAGATCTGAGAGGCAGTTGGGGGTTTCTATATTGTGATGTTCTAAATAAAGTATCCATGGTGATATTAAGTGACAAGGAGGGAAAATGCACAAAAGCTTTGTTTCGAGCTGATCTAATAAAACAGTGTTAAGTTGGAGTGGTATTCATTGGTGGAGAGTGTATTATTATTTTTGGTATAAGAATTAATTGTGGAATTTCTGTGTACACAGATGGAAAAAAATTACAATGCTTTTAGGTTTTCAGTGGGTTAAAGAAACATGACCATTAAGATTGGATTCAAGTTCAACAATTAACACCATAGTTTTTAAGAAGCAGTCCAGGTATCTTATTAGAAATACAGCAAACATTATATTCATTTAATATGATGGGGGCTTACAGATTTTGAATAAAGGTGCAAAATGAGGCAACTAGAAGCATTTCAGTCAACTTAAAGACTTAAGTAAAACAGGAAGTGAAAGAAACTGGCAAAAGTGGTGGTTTTACAAAATTTAGACAAACAGGAGAAGTGAGGACTCGGGAGGAAACAGGAGTAAAGAAACAATAACATCATGCCTTAAACCCTCTCAACCAAATTGTTTAAGAAGCTCATCATTTATCATTGGGAAGCATACAGATGTTAGTTGCAGCTGTAGAGCATATGACAATAAACATGAGGACAACAGAATACAATTGATTCAAAACTTGAAAAAAAATTCAAAGTTAAAATGCTTGTTTCTAAGGATTTCTAGGATCTCTTTGAGCCTATCCCAGGTCTCTCAAGGTGAAAGACAAGAATACACCCTGAACAGATCATCTGTTATACATGGGGCTAAGCTGGAGGTTATAGATGAAGAAAAAACATTAAAAGTTAAAAGTTAGCCTTATTTTGTTATGCCAGACATATGCTAGTTTGTTTCATAGGATCACAATCCAGGTCAGATCAATGTGTCTGAAAGGATTTTAGAATTAAAAAAAAAAAAAACTCTATTGCAGTTTACATTCCATATCAATAGGCGGCGATAATACACCACGTCATTGTTTGCCAACAGTCAATAAATGCTAAGTAGAAGAAGAATATAGAGCGCTCTAAACATGGCGGCTATGGCAGAGAAATCGACGAAAGAGCGCTTACTTACTGTTTTGGATGATTTGGAGGTTTTATCCAGGTAAAGTCTAACTAACAGACATTCTCTAATAGTCTAAAGTCTTTATTTATCTAAGTTGTGTAACTTTCTTAATCATAATGGAGGCTCTGTTTGAGTTTATTCAATTAGTTCACTTCCCCGATTTGAGCTTCACAGCGAACAAAACTGAGGTTTTTACCGTAAAAAAGAGAGAAAAAATCTGGCTTAGTGATTAAAATGCGTTTAAAACTCACACTTTACTACTATTACTAGTGTACCATGGCTAATATGTTAAACGAGACGTATGAGCAGGGACCGCATTTCTGCCTGGACCTCTTTAATTCAAAATGAACCCGTTTTTGAGTTTTTGTTGTCTGTGTGTTTACATTTCAGGGAGCTGATAGAGATGTTGGCTCTGTCCAGAGGTCAGAAACTCCCCCAGCCAGGAGAAGACACGCAGGTAACGTATGCATATACGCGATCCGTATACACGCATGAAGAAACCCACTTGGAGTGGAAATGTAAGGTAGATATTCAGTAAGGTTTCTACTTAGATTCAGCACAACTGACTGGAGTAGTCGTTGAATGAATCAGGGCTTGCAGTTAGATAAATAGTGGAGTATAAAGATATCAACAGCTCATTTTCTTTATGGCAATTAAATGCAAGGAAAATGAAATGTTTGGGGATTTGCTAGATTTGCTTTTTGGTTTTCCTTTCTGGGTAAGTAGTTGTTTTTTGTTTTTGTTTTTTAATTAATTTTTTTTCTAGATTTGTCAGTTCTTATTTTTTTTCTTCTTCGTGGTTTTCTATGTGTTACATTCAGCCACATGGAAGTTTTATATCTGAATGGGCATTCAACTGCACGAAAACATTCGTCCATAAAAACTTGAATTTTCTCCTAATCAACAGACAGAGACAAAACTCCAAAAACCAGGTGGATTTCAGGTTCAAGAGTCAAGTTATTTGTTTAAATACCAACAGGAAAGAAGGAATTAGTGTGTCTGATAATTTATGTAACAGATCAATCTTTTTACATCTCTTCACCAATATCACTCTGGTGATGTTGGTGAAGCACGAGGCTTTGTCACTGTAGCTTTAGCAAATTTTAAAGAGGGCTTTAGGTTCTGGATTAACTTTGTTACCTTCAAGGGTTTTGCTGGTGGTTCTTTTATCCATCCATCCTTTTTCTATACCTGCTGAATCCAAATACTGGGTCACGGGGGTCTAGTGGAGCCAATCCCAACCCATTGGAGACAAGAGGCAGGGGTACACCCTGGACAGGTTGCCAGTCCATCACAGGTTCTTTTGTAGTTTAATTTAAAAATGAGGCAGGCAGGCAGTGGTGGTAAACCCCAAATCTATAGCACTCTCCACAATATCAGATCTCTGAGTGTCTGCTTTCTCATTAGTCTTCTGTTGTCTTAGTTGGTGCACAGCTCTTAGAACCTTCATGGTACAATTTTAGCTCTTCACAAAATAAAATTGAATTGTCCACATCCATGGTATGAGATTCCTTTGAATCTATGCATATATCTAATTACCTGAAATGTCTGTACCCTCCAAATTCTGCAGTGACATATTTTCAGTTTGCTCATCACAAAATTAATTAAATTTTACTCATTATACATCTGGAATCTAAGCCGATGGCTGAAGTTATGCAAATTCATCTGATCTGTCTTCAATTGAACTGCTGAATTAAATTCAAAGCTAGATTACATATTTGTCTTGTCTTGTCTCTCTTTCTTTCGTTCATTTCTTTCGTCACATACATTGAAAATTCATTGACTTCTGATTTAAGAACTGCCATGAATATTCTAAATGAAAAATCACTTTAAAAAAAAAAAGTTTAACGGTCTAATGCTATAATTCAGAATAAAATAGTTCTCTATGTTTTTAACATGTCTTAATAAAGTGTTGTCGAGTACATATGAAATGTTTCCATAAAAATCTCTGAATTTGCTTTTCTTGGACTTAAAGTAATACATTTTTTTTTTTAAATTTATTTATTTATATTTTTTGTTAAAGATCCTGGAGCTCCTCGTGCAGAGGGACAGTGAGTTTCAAGAGCTGATGGAGGTAGCCCAGCAGCAGGGGAAGGTTCACCAGGAGATGCAGCTGCTGGAGAAGGAAGTGGAGAAAAGAGACAGCGACATCCAGCAGCTCCAGAAACAGCTGAAGGAAGCTGAACACATCCTGGTGAGGCTGCTTGCTGGATAATTTCTTCTCACACCCTTGATTATCATTTCTGTTGCAACAACGTAAATGAGACTCTGGATGGTTTCAGGTAATAAAACATTTAAATTAGATGCAAGTGAAACTGATCCCATGTTTTATTAGGTATAGAAATTGTGGAGTTGCTTAGGAAAAGTGAACTTTTACGCATGAACTAGACTATATCCATAGGAGAGCATCACTGTCTTTCCTCACTTAAACCCTGCCACCAGACAGTATCCATGTCAAACGTGTTTTCGTGACCAAAAACACTTAAATTTGGTTAAAAATAAATGTGAAAAATGGGTCAAATGCAGGGTTGGGGACATAACAGGAGTAATCAAGGGTTGCATTGAGTTTTCTATCTTTAGAAGTCAATAAAATGTTTAAGGTATTTCTCTCTTAAATGGTGCAACTGTTACATTTTAAGACAATCAAATCTAGAAAACAGCTGTATTATTAATATCTAACTTTCCTGCCTTCTAAGAGCTGGAAGTGAATAATAGTTTAGTTTAACTGTGATGAGTTAACAAGAACGCAACACAAAGCAGTTAGAGGGAAAAACAAAACGGCAACTTTACAATGTGAAACGCACAACTGTATCCAGCTGTAATCATCACAAAAAACAGAATAAACAAATGTATTTTTAGTTCAAACACATTATACTATAGCCTTCCTACCACAGTGTTACTCTCAAGACACTGAAAGTTTGGTGGAAAATAGTCCAGAATAAACCACAAGTACTTGTAAGAAAAGACAAAAATATTATGCAAACCAAAAAGATTATATGAACTGACAAAGAGGCGCAGAACAACACCTCTACAAACGTGTCTGTCTGTCTTTTACTTTACCATAATCATCACTGGTCAGTCAGCATGCTGTTGGATATAAAGACATCCTGAGTTCTAGTTTTGATCTAATAACATTTCAGTTTTGTGAAGAATTATAAAGATTGTACCGCTAATGTTGAGTAATCTCTGGACATTTGACTGTTGTACGTTCAGGACTGTAACTTTTTTGTGTAAAATGGTTTTAACTTTTTTTTTTTTTTTCCCCCTCTCCCAAGGCCACTGCCGTTTACCAGGCTAAAGAGAAACTCAAATCCATTGATAAAGCCAGGAAAGGTAAGCAAACGTGTCTCTGGCATACAGAGTTTGTTCCATTACCACAGCAGATAAAGAAGGTAGAGTTTACACCAAATGACTGTCATCAGCTGGTGAAAGCACATCTGGCCATCACATTAGCTTTGTTTTGATCCTGAACAACGACGCAATCTTGAATGGATCTCTTTTATTTAACAAGTGGCTGAATTGACATTTTTCATTTATCATTGTTAAAGATTGTGGTTGTTGTAAGGTGATGCCTCTTTCCACCAGACAGATGTTTTTCCCTCTATTCAAGAGTAAAGCCTCCTCTTTCCTTGTCTCTACTCTGAATATTGAGACTATTGGCTCTGTTTTAATCGTGTTGAGTTGATTTTGTTCTTTGCAGGGAGCATCTCATCAGAGGAAATTATTAAGTACGCTCACAGAATCAGTGCCAGTAACGCTGTGTGCGCGCCGCTCAACTGGGTGCCAGGTACGAACCTGAGTATGAACCGTAGCACCTGATGGCAGAAGTCTTGTTTTACTTTACTAACTGCTAACACAAATGATGATCTCAGGAGATCCACGCAGACCGTATCCCACTGATCTGGAAATGCGCAGTGGGATGCTGGGACACATGGCCAACCTACCGACCAATGGTGTGAATGGACATCTGCCAGGAGATGCTCTGGCTGCTGGAAGATTACCAGGTCAGTACAACCAGAAGATTAAGAAAGGACTACCCAAACGTTTTTATTAAACATTTTGGTTGGAATGTCTTTATAGTGTAGCAACATGAACAAATATCTCATTTAAATCTTCAATCAGTCACATTTTTAACACTGTAAGAGATTTTTTTAGTTTTTGTAAGGTCCATAATAAAAATTCAGATTCTTAGTCTTGATACTGAAAATTTCTTTGGAGTTCATCTTGTTCCTGCAAATGCCGTCTAATAAAACATGTAATTATACAGTAGTCAACATTTGAAATGGCGCAAAACTCAACTGCAGGTTATGCCAGAATTTTGAACAGTATCCACTCTTGTCTTCGGACAACTTTTAATGAAATGTTTTGATCCACTTCAGACGTTGATTACTGTATATGAAAAAGCTGAATATTCAAGTGTTACAAATGTGTCTCTAACCAGTGAAAAAAGTGAGCACTAAGAAAGATTTTTGTGGGTATTATTTGGTTTATTTACGAATGCAAATTTTCATTTCATTTTGTCTTACTTTCATTGGTGATGATTGAGACTGATATGTAAAAAATGTTCAGCACTGCAAGCCCCACCCACACAGTGCTACTTCTCTCAGATATGACCAGATCTTTTTTTTTTTTTTTTTAGCTTTTTCCCTTCAAAAGAAAAAAAAATCCTTTTTTCCTTCTGAAAGTTAATCTAGCAAAGAGTTGATACTAACTTTACATTTAATAGTAACTTTCTGTTCACCTCCTCAGACATCCTGACGCCTCACTACCCCTGGCAGTCCTCGGACGTCTCAGTGGGAATGTTACCTCCTCACCACGGCAACGACTTCGGTCTGGAGCCCCCAGGTCACAACAAGGAGAACGAGGATGATGTGGAGGCCATGTCGACGGATTCCTCCAGCAGCAGTAGCGACTCGGACTGAAAGATGGGGGGGACTGTTTGTGTGTTTGAGAGGTCACTGTTGAGGAACATCTCGCAGACATTTACTCAGGGTACACTCATGGTCAAAATCCATCTCTTCTGTTGAAAGGCTGGAGTCATCTGGTTGTGCAGAGAGTTTTCAGTCTCCTTCAATCCTAGAAGAGGATGAGTGTATTTCTGTGGATTTGATTATCCTGGTTTCAGTCAATGGTGGTTATAAAGTTTACATTATCAAAAAAAAAACCCCAAAACATCTGGTCTTGCACATCAGTTGTACACATGACAACACTGTTATCTCAGTCACTGATTTCTGTGCTTGTGCAGGCACCTACGTTTCCAACCATGAAGCAGCAGTTTTAATTTGATATCTTGCCTTTTGTGCTCTTTGACTGACTGTAGCCACTGGATCCAAACCCCACTTACAAATATCAGTTATTATAGCAATGGTGATGTGAAGGGAAAGAGTACTGATGTACATGTGGAATTGAGACTTTTTAAAGAGAAAAATCAGAAGCAGTAAATCTACAGTTTTCTCTTGATTGCAATATGATACTGTTTCTTAGATTTTTTTGAGCATCAAATCTTCATGTTCACGTACGTTCTTTTCATTTAACATTTATTTAACTGATAAAGCTAAATATATTTTTTGGTCTCATATTTAAAACTAATTTAACTAAGCATTTGAGTAATTGGAAAGTTAAACAGCAAAGGTAAAGATGTAGGGGGAAAAAATACCAGATATGAATATGCTTGACTGAAAACCCAATAAATGATATACTGTATATCTCCACTGTATGTGCAAATGCAAGACAAACGTGCACTTTGGTGACCTAAGTTTAAAACTGCACGTTTGAGGTTTTTTGTGACGTAACTGGGATATTTGTGTTTAAGCCGTTGCATAATAGTATGCTAAAATGCTGTGTAAATAAGATTGTACATACTAAACCTTGTAAATAAATACATTTTGAACAATAAAAACATAAGCCTTAATGTTTGTTTGCTTATTTATTTTTATGGTTATTATCTAGTTGTGTTATTCACCTTTGAAACAGAGGTTGACGTGTTCCCAAAGACTTGGACTTAAAAAGGAAAACAGACTTGCTGACCATCATATGCGACATACAGAAACTTCTGATAAAGTTCTTGAAGAGAAACTTATTTCATAGTGGTGCCAGATATGTAATTTTATAGTTAAAGTGTAATGTTAGACAAAGTTCCCTGTATATTATGAAAGTGGTCTCTTAAAAGAAGTTCTTTTCTAAAAGGAAATTAAGAGTTGTCCCACCATAATCTGCAGTATTAATATACAGTATTGTGTGAAATTATATATATATATATATATATATATATATATATATATATATTTACTCCATTGCAATTTAAGCAACATCTTGAAGTGTGGTTTAATATCAGCAGTATTGTGTTTATGTTTAACTTTGTATTATATTACATAACGTGTTAATACGTGTTATATGTTTTTCAGACGATTCATGATTCAATGATTAATTCAGGTTAAAGGTCAGATGACAATAGTGTATTTACAATTTAACGCTCTCTGTGCTGCCTTCAGAGGTTCTTTGTAAACGAGGGATATCTGAAGTTTTAAAGTAAATGTTAGTTGGAGGTAAACAATAAACAGCAAAGATGTCCTGACTTTTAAAGTATGTTATTGTCATGGTGTCCTAATCTGGTGAATGATCTAATTTGATTTTATGCAGTGAGTACTTACTGCATTGTGAGTAACTGTGAAGACAGGTTTTTCACAGATTAGTTATTTTTAAAATAAACGGGTACACAGGTACGGGCTGGGATAGGCTCCAGCAGACCCCCGTGACCCGGACATGGAACAACGGGTTTAGAAAATGGATGGATGGATGGGTACACAGGTAGAAAGGTAGACATTATTATAGACGTAATGTCATAAAATATAATAAAATAAAATAAAAGCAACAGCTAATAAACAGCAAATAAAAAGAAACATACTATACATTTTAAATTTATAACGTTCTACAAATGGTAGAACGTATTCTTAAATAAATACTTTAGAAAACGACATCTAGTTTAATAAGTCGTGTTTATTGTTTTTGGGTTCAGTGTTTCTCATTCCTTTGAACCTTGTTGATATCAGTGTTTAATTTGGATATGTCTAATTTCCGATAGATTTGAATGTTGCACAAGGGCAGCCGATTTTGAAGCTCCGTGCTCATGCGCGCTCTTAACTCTTCCACTGTTTAGGGAGACATGGCGACGTCCCTGATCTGCGGCTGTTTGACGGCTAGCCTGAGAACTTCAGGGGCCAGGACTACTATCAGCTCTGCTTCCAAGGTGAATGTGTATCCAAATGAGACTAAGGGTCGTTTACTATCGGAGCAGGTGTCCGTTGCTCTGCTAGACTCGTCCTGGCGGCTACAATTTCCTCAAAAGCTGACAGGGTCAAATTTGACTTTAGCTCAGCTCCATTGAGTTTCCGTTGTTTTGGCTAAGATGCTAACTAGCCGGCAGCTCTTTTTTTGGATTTACCACCTGTTACTGCCATGGCAACACAAGCGATCACGCAGAGGACTGATTCGGCTTCAGTTTAGTCCCCCGTTTCGGGAAGTGTGTGCTGTTTTCGCAGACGGGTTTGTATTTGAATCCGAGCAGCGAAGCTCAGTGACCTCCAGCGGCAGCTGCTGTGCGCCATTGAATCTGTCCCACCGTCCTCTCCTAAACTTGTCTACACAAATCCGCTCATTACCTGTGAGGACAAACGGCAGCTTTCACTGCGGAGACAGGTTGTCGAACCCACCGAGGTCACACGGCCTGAGAAGACACGGGGTAGAGACAAACCACGGTCTTGAGGGGCCTCAAGAGCTCCACAAACCTCCCAATAGTAGAACCCCGCTTGTCAGTTATCTCAAAGCTCCATCCATTTTTCTTTTTAAACTCGAACCAAGAACATTTTTCACATTGCATTGAAATATACACTGCATGGTCAGAATATTTTGATGGACCATTTTAACCACCAGATTACTGCATCCATCCATTCATGATGGCATCATCTCAATAAGCTTATGCAAAGTCACAAGATGTACTCCCACTTTTTTTTTCTCTTTTTGTCAAGGTGCTGCTTTGTTTGTAGGGGAGTTGGGTGCATCCAGCACATGCCAATGATTCTCAGTGGAGTTCATTTGAACCTGATGAATCCTGACATTATCTTGGATTATATGTTTTTACTAACGGTAAAGAAAAATCTAGGTTAATGAAAAAACAAACAAACAAACAAAAAAAAACATGGGTCATTCAGGATATTCATGATGTCAGCTGACATTTGTTGGAGAGTTAATGTTGGACCAAACTGAAGCAGCCCCAGATCATGATACTTCCTCCACAGACTTGCTTGATGGGTGCAGCACTTCATCTGTTCCTCTTCTTACCCTGATGCACTCATCACACCAGAACACAGTGAATCTAAACTCCTTAGACCACATTCTATTCATTGCTCCCTAATTAAATTAGGGCAAAGTGAAGCTTTTTTTCCCCTCTTCCTCTTCTCAGATCAGTTGTTTTTCTACAGCGATGCAGCTGTTTTGTATCAATATTTTGAGCTGTCCCTCCACTATTGATCATTGCCATGTGTTCTATTTTTTTTTAAACTGGTTGTTGTTGTTATTGGTGTTGTTTTTTTAAAAAAAAAAGATTTTACCAGAAATTCAAAGATTTTAGTAATTGCTGTTCATGATCATTCAAGATCAAATCACATTTCTTCCTAGACTATTTACTATGATTTTTCCAGGTTTTAATAATGCATTGGACAGTTCTTAATCCTTTTTTTAAAAAATGTGTTTTTACTAGTTTGCAGCAATCTCTTAAGTTGTGTCGCATATCAACAGTAAAGAAATGAGCTCACAGAGCAACAGTGGGTATCACTGCAGAGGCTCAAGAAAGTCATTACGCAAGAAAAATGAGAGAAAGTCACCGACCAAGAAGCCAAACAAGTAAAGCTTAAAGGGTCTTTCAAAAGTAGCTGAAGGGGGTAGCCTGATAGACTAGACCCACATCTAGAAAGATGTAATGTACCTGGAAAGCAAATTTATGCCTGCTAGAGGTACGTCTGGATTTCTAGGCTAATAGGTGGACTGTTTGACACAAAAATGTGTAAAGGTTCCTTTGTTTTAAACAACGATGAAAGTTTAAAATCCTGAAATCGGGACATGCCTGGAACTGTCATAGGTATCACAGACTCTAAATTACGACTACCTGGCACACAGCATTGTTTCTTGCTGTAGATTTCCCAGATTGAGTCAAAAGATTCTGGTGAGGAAGTCTGTTTAATCTCCAGATGACTGGCCCTGAGAAGCATTAAGTTTCACATCCTCAAGGATGGTTCCAACATTGCTTATGCTGCTGGTAGGATAATACAGATTTTTTTTTTTTGTGCATTTGAGTGTTCATTTGCTGTTAAGACTCTCCACCTGTTTTGTTTTCGTTCTGCTTTTTAATGAGTTGATATGGCAATGTTTGATCTTGAGCTAGAGTGCAATATTACTACCATAAAAGCCTGCACTAGATGGCAGTCTGTTCTATTTCCAAGTGTCATAGTTCATAGTCGGTGCCGTGTTTGCTCAGTGAGAGGGGCCCACGGTGGTCGAGATGCTAAAGCGCAGAGTTGTGAGCGCTGTGATGACAGGAAAGGGAAACAAGGACAAAGTTGGAAAAGAAAAAGCCTTGGCCAAACAGAACAGACACATACACACGACATTGCATATTATCCCATGTTGTGACTCTGTGTTCTCTTACTCCTTTTCTTGAGTTTAACAATGTTAACTTTTTTATTTATAAAGAAATCATTTCTGGTGACCTTGCTATTTAAATTCCTCCTCAATACTGCAATACCTTTATTTACTTTAATAAGTAGCTACAAGTACAAGAAGTGAGGAATGGTTTCCTGGCTAAGTGGATTTGTTTGCAGTTTAGTGGATGTTGTCAGCCATTATTTTTTTAATTTTTCCCCAGTAAACCCTGCTCCTGTTGAAATGGAAGTGATGCATTATTATTTTTAAAAAAAAATTTTTTTTGCTGCATATCAGATGTATATTGTATGGAGTTTATGTAAACAGCATCAAGATATCAACAGCTTTTGCTAAAGTATTTATGTATCAGAGTTCTTATTTCTATTTAATTATTCAACAATAAGATTTCAGACCTTATGTTTTCTCATTGTTGTCTCATGATACTGTCCTAGTTTGACACGTTTTTGGACTTACTTGGAACAGAGAGAAGAATAATATAATAGATGAATCTAAGTTTACTTATCGGTTGGATGTTTATTTTTTTTGCCCTCTCTTCTTTCTCCTCCAGGTACTTGGTGGTTCTACAGGTCTGTTTGGAGGCCATGTGTCCCACCCGCAGCCCCCTCACGTGCAGCAGCAGCAGAGGAACCTCTCCCTACACGAGTACATGAGCATCGGCCTGCTCAAAGAGGCAGGCATCTCTGTACCAGCTGGCATGGTGGCCAGCTCCGCAGACGAGGCCTACGCTGTGGCCAAGAAGATCGGTAAGCATCGCTAAAGGCTGCTCCCGTCGTTACTCAGGACAAATAAATGCCAATTATTTGATGGTTGGTTACTGAAAAGGCAAGAAGGGGAAAGCTGAACTGTCTATTAGAGGACAACACAGTCAGGAAGTCTCACGTCCTATTCAGATTACACACAACTGGATAATATGAAAAAGGAAACTATTATATCTTATAGTATCAGATGAATACAAAAAGCAGCACGTAGATGTGAGTTAAAGTCAACGGCAGTGATGGATCCAGATTGTTATTTAGTGAGAGGTAGCGGGTCCTATGATGTTTACAAAAGACTTGTGTAAATATGAGTAATGGAAGTAATGATACGAGAGTTGACATCTTATTCTGAGTTAGACTGAATATTTTCAGTGAGATTTGTGCACATTTACTGGAGGGAAAGATATTAAGACATTTTAAAAAAGGAGTAATTTCCCTAAATAATGGAAAAGACTTTTGAACAGCAAGATAGCTTATTTTCATCATCAGCTGATCTGACAGTTTTTTGTCTTTATTAGTTGATTTGTTGAAAAATTTATTTTTTTCCCTCCATTTTTGTTGTCATTTTGTTTAACAGCCTTCAATAACTTCTTCAGAATCTGTATTAGATTGTCAAAACAAAAAAAAGCTTGGACCCGGACGTTATCGCTACAAAATAATTTTATAACAAAATAGGTTTTAACTTCTCACCAGTTTTTCCAATTTAATTTCCAAAGGGAGAAAAGGTGATATTTGTTATTATATATTTAAATGTTGACACACAACAGAAGAAGGCTCTTAATTACTCTACAGCAAAGAACAATCCATTGTGTTTTTGACTAATATTATATGTGTATATGGCTTTTAATAGCCCACACTGCACAGAGACACTCTGTAGTGGGAGTGTGTCTTGGTTATCTTATTTTGTTGCCGTTAAGACCTACAGTGTAGAGAAACAGCGTCTTCCAATGATAACAAAGACTGTTTCATCATCGGGTTATGACGACACAAAAATGATTAAAAGTTTTGAAAGCAAGATCTCCCGGGTTCAGTGAGAAACTCGGAGTGTAAGTGAGGATTTCTGTTGATGATGCGGTTTGGTTGACTTCAGAGAGCTAAATACCACTCCGATGCTTTTGAGACGTGTGCGTATCTGTTTGTGTGCCCATATGGTGTTGTTTAAATAACTAAAGCCTGGTCTGCACAGTGTGTGAACACACACACTAAGAAACGCTCAGTCCAAATATAGCCGCCTCCTGCTTCAGTGGGATCAGTTGACAACTTGGTACAAGTTTCCCCCACTGTTGAATCCCACAGGCTGTTTTAAATGTTCGCCCTTCATTTGTTACAGTTCATGTCATCGAGTCACTGTGATGAACTGTGTGTGTCTTAGGTTCAAAGGACCTGGTGGTGAAAGCCCAGGTGCTGGCAGGTGGCAGAGGGAAGGGGACGTTTGAGGGTGGACTGAAGGGTGGAGTGAGAATCGTGTATTCGTAAGTAATCCAGTAGTCCTCCCTCATCATACACAAAATAAAGAGGACAAAGACGTCTACAAGCGTGGAACCCTGTTTAACGTCCTCGTCCCTTCTTGTCTCCAGGCCAGAAGAGGCTCGAGACATTTCTTCCCAAATGATCGGTCAAAAACTGTTCACCAAGCAAACCGGAGAGGCGGGTCGTATCTGCAACCAGGTGTTTGTCTGCGAGCGCAGGTACCCGCGCAGGGAGTACTACTTCGCCATCACCATGGAAAGGTCCTTTCAGGTGAGGAAAGCAATGTCTGGAGGACAGGAAACCGTTTGATGAGTGACCGTGTCACAATAATGGGAAAGCTTCCTAGATATTTTGTTATTTCAAAGAAAAGTGTGCCTTTTTTTGTGAAAGTGGAGTACGCTCATATGTACATTTCAGCTTTATTTTTATATCACCAATTCACAACAAAAGTCATCTCAGAGGACTCAACACAGAAGACAAGTCCATTCCAGTCCAATCAAAGACAATCCAACTCCTTTTAGTTATAATCTAATTCAATTTAATTCAGTCAGATTTATTTTAACCAAATCCAGAATTCAAATTTCATAAAATGCCAGTTCATAAACAAAGCCACAGCAAAGACTGAGCTGTTTGTTTCACTAATGCAGGGGGTGAATTTGTAAGCAACTTCTACACTTCAAGAATAAGAAACTAGACATTTACAGGCCTAGTTAAACGTTTCATTACCAGTCCTCATCCTAAAGGCTTGTGCTGATTTCCACCACTAGATGGCAGCAAATGTTTTAAAATAAAGGACTTTAAACGCTAAATCATGTAAACCCCTGTGGTAGAAACAGACTGCCCTCATCCTATCTTCCATCTGCATCTAATCCTGGACAAATTGATTCATGACGTTTGTTTTTTGTTTGGACTCATCAAGCTGCAGAATAATTTTGCCTCTCTGTTGACTTTGTCAAGATCAAGTGTCTGAAAGGGTTGCACGTTAATGTGGAGAAGAACGGAGGCTGAGAAAACTCCTGTCAGTTGAGAGTCTTTACTGAGAAACCTGTTTTTTCCTAAAAAGTATTTGGCTTCAGAACTGCTTTTTCTTACAGACTCAAATCATGAAGGGAAACAGATTTTTAAAATGCAGATTTGTCCTTGAATTTGACCACCAAATCATCATCAATACTTATCATTGCTCAGGATGTTTTCAGTCAGCTGAGTGCCTCCAGAGTCATTAAAAATTGCGTTTATGTAATTTTAAAAGTGATTTTCTTCATCTCATGCATGTTACTGAACATTTGCAGTTTCTGACTCAGTGTGTTGAATTTTTTTCTTATTTGAGTGTGGATTTAAAGACATTTTTGGCATGCAAGAATTTTTTTCCCTTATAATTGTGGGAGATAAGCTAAAAAAAAAAGTGAACATGTCAAAGGTTAATTTGGCTGTAATGACCATAAACTGACCCATAAAATTGCAAATTAAAGGAGGTAATAACACAATATTCTTTCTTCCATAGAGAAGTCTAAATCTAAATGACAGATTCATTTCACATAATTAAAATAATTAAATAATTTATCACTTTGTGCTTAACTCCAAATTTCCCACCACTCATTTCCCACAGGGCCCCGTCCTGATTGGCAGCTCGCAGGGGGGTGTAAACATCGAAGACGTCGCCGCGGAAAACCCAGACGCCATTGTGAAAGAGCCCATTGACATCGTGGAGGGAATTAAGATGGAGCAGGCTGTCAAGGTACGATCAATAGTAGATGCTGCAAGTCACAACACAGAGTGGAGACGCTCCAACTGGAGCAGAAATCGAAGAAGAGGAGAGTGTGTGTGTGTTTAATTGCAGCATGTTCAAAGCCTCGACCTTAAAGGGCTCAGAAAGGAAATTATTTTCTTAAGGAGCTGGAGCTGCATCTCTTGACAAAGATGATTCGGTTGGTTTGGACAAACTTGATCAACTTTTTTTTTATTTTTATTTTTTTCAATTTTGTATGATTTTAGAGATTATGATGTATATGTGAGCTGTTCTGCAAGAAGGAGATGTTTTACAGACGGTACATTGTAGTCCACCTTCACTCCTCATGGAGTGATACTGACGGGAGACTGTCAGTAAGGGCTTACTTGGTGAAAATAGAAGATTTAGAAAAGAGAGATTTGTCTGAAGAGTTGATGGAGAAGAAAACAGGTAAAAGACTGTGTGGGAAATCTTTCTTTCAACAAACCACTCTTCAAGGCAAGTTTTTGTATCGAACAATTCAGCAACAAGGCAATTCAAGGTGCTTTATATAATGAAAATATGAAAAGTAAAACGAAGAAAAATGAGTGCGGTGGTATAATAAAGAAAAGTTAGATTTAAGCTAGCGTTACAGTGTAGTACTGAAATGAACATTGTTTAAATCTAAATTCAGAATGGTTTAAGTAATTAAGCCAGTAAACAAATAAATTCTTAACCTTAATTTAAATAAACTGAGGGTTTCAGGGTTCCTGCAGTTTTCTGGAAGTTTGTTCCAGATTTGTGGAGCATAAAAGCTGAATGCTGCTTCCCCATGTTTTGTTCTGATTCTGGGGACACAAAGGGGACATGAGCTAGAAGACCTGAGAGGTCAATAACAAGTCTCTGATGTGTTTTGATCCTAAACTATTCAGTGATTCATAAACTAACAGAAGTATTTTAAAGTCTGCTCTCTGAGGTACAGGGAGCCAGTGTGAGGACCTCAGAACTGGGGTGAAGTGGTCCACTTTCTTAGTTCTAGTGAGAACTCGGGGAGGATCTGGATCAGCTGTCTGATTGACTTTTTAAGCAGACCTGTGAAGACACTGTTGGAGCAATCAATTTGACTAGAAAATATCGCATGGATGAGTTTTTTTTTATTTTTTATTAAAGATCCTGCTGAGACATTAGTGCTTTCTGAAGTACCAGCTGAACTGAAGGTTGTGTGTTGTTGTACATCGCTGGGCTCACAGATGTCTTACTGGCTGTTGGGAGCAAATAGTTGCCTGATTCAGAGAGAAAACTGCAGCTGTTTTAAAGCCACAAGAGATGAACTCTGCAATGTCACATAAAAATGATTTTATCATCTTTCCCACTGCACTTGTTATATAACTGATCTTATTGACATTCCTCTAAAAATACATGTTGAAATTTATGTATAAAAAGCAGTGTGTTATTTGTTTTGAAGTTCGTGTTAGCCAACACAGTAAAGGTCAGCACATGCTGACCTTTACTTCTTCTCAGGTCTTCTTGTCTCTTGTTTTTCACAGTTGGATGTTTTTTCCTTTTTCTCTGTTTGAAAATGATTTATCTTGAACAGAAAGTCATAAGAGACTAGCTGTGCAGAAATAGTCAGAAACTCTAAAGTTAAAGGACATAAAGAAATGGGAAGACACATTTTCTATTTTTGCTTTTTTTCTCTTTCAGACTTTTTCTTGTAAAATGTTAAAAGACCTGTTCCTATGTAATGTTTTTATACAACTCTGTATCATGGCGGCATCACATGTTTCAAGTGGATTTTAATGCATTCTATTAATGATGAGAATTTATGATGGTATTAAATTGAATGCACAGTGAGTTTATTCCACGGTGAACTGAAATGCCGTCGGCAGATGTTTTGATGTGTGATGAAAATGTTTTGTGTTGCTGCAGGTCGCTCAGAAGATGGGCTTCCCACCAGGGCTGGTGAACGAGGCAGCAGAGAACATGATCAAACTTTACAATCTGTTCATCAAATATGACGCCTCCATGGTGGAGATCAACCCCATGGTGGAGGACTCCTCTGGCATGGGTACAAACACCTACACTTTAACGTTACGCCCTGCCCGATGGGGGCGGGTGGGGTGGGGTGAAAGTCACAAACTAATATTATCCTGGTTGGGCAGTCCTCTCCAGCACATCCCAAAGATTCACGCTTATGTTAAGGTCCGGATTCCCTGTTTGAAAACGATGCCACATGCTCTGTGAACAATTTGTTCAAATTTTCAGCTTGAAAAATTCTGACGGTATCTTGGGATATGCTGGTGTCGTGAAGGAAGCGGTAAAATGTGGTCCTTCAGTGTATCCAGGTTATCGGCTCATTTAATTTTCTGACCACACAACTTTAAGGAGCCGGTTCGAGACAGGCTGTTGCTGTGGTATTAATTAGGATTATAAGAACCACGTTCCTGTTTTTAACCCTTTAGGGTCTGGAAGATGAGCATTGATGATTATTAAACTTTGATAACATGACAAAATATTAGGTGGCTTAAGACTTTTGCACCATATTGCTTTATCAGTCTATTTTATATCTTAATAAAGAGACGGTAAGATAAATATGAACGTCATTAAAACTGGTTAAAAACAACATAACTAAGGGTAGCCTATGACTTCTGCACAGTACGGTAATCTTTTAATGGAAGGGTTATTAAAGTAATTGAACGGCTCCCCTGCTGGGAGGAAAATGTGTTCGTCAATGTAAATGTCTGAAGATTGATTTGTCTTGAAGGTGTGTGTTGCTTTCTCAGCGGGTCCTTTGACTGCTGTGCCTAATTGACAGCGATTATCTTTGCGGGCATGAATCACCGTTCATTAGCACTCCGAGGAGCCGAGCACTGACCTCTGTGGTTGAAGACAAGGAGTTGAACACATCTGACATCATTGCACTTTGGAGAATTCGAGAAGTAGTGCTCAGATTTGCCACATTAAAGGTTGACTGAGTGCAAAGATGGAGTGGTTTTGTTTTTAGAGAGCAGAAGCATCAATAAAACCTATATATTACTTTTTTTTTTCTAATTTTTTTGGTACCTGATGCGGTGAAATGAAAGAACACCTAACTATAGCTGAGGTTGAAAAAGAGTAACTTTTTTTTTTTTTTTTTTGGTCATTGTGGAAACTGTTACATTGTTTTAACAGAGGAACATTTTTAAAACTGAAATTATGCTTTTTTCCAGTCAGACCTGATGTGGAACGACTGACTCTGCCCATCACTGCATCTGACTTCAGACCTGGGCAAAAAACAAAACAAAAAACTATATATGCATATTCTTTTATTGATTTATTTTATAAATTTGTTTATAAATTTGTTATTAGACAAATACTTTCTTTTACCTACCATTACTCATCTCCATTATGTCATATGAATAACAACAGAGATCTTTAATTTATATTTTTTTGCTATACTTGTGTTTTCCAGGATTCCCCGAAATCTCAACACAAGATAAAAGAAAATAGGACATAACCAAAGAGCAATATATCTTATCCAGTCCATTTTTGTTTAGTGTTACATCTCAAACCACGCCTCTGATCATGCCTCAGATATTCAAAGCATGAAGTTTAACTCAGCTGTGATTTAATCATTTTGCCCTTTTTAGTTATTCTAAGAATTTAATGGAAATGTCTGACTGCTTCACAGAACTGTGCTGTAAATGTTTCTTATGTCAAACCCCATGTGTCTGCTTGTCGACAGTGATGTGTATGGATGCCAAGATCAACTTTGATTCCAACGCAGCCTATCGCCAGAAGAAGGTGTTTGACATGCGCGACTGGAGTCAGGAGGACCCCCGGGACCAGCAGGCCGCCAAGGCAGACCTCAACTACATTGGCCTGGATGGAACCATCGGCTGTTTAGGTTATCGTCTTATTTATTTATTCAGTTTTTCAGTTTTTTTTTTTTTTTACATTCATTTTCTGCCCCCAGCATCTTAGATGTAAGGGTGTAGATGTAAGTTTTAATTATAAACATGCAATCAGTGTTTCTTATAACAGAGTGAGGTTGCGTTGAGCTCAGAGAGAAAATCTCCTCTTTCATGAGTTTTAACTGAGCAGTGAGTTGTTTTTCCTGTTTAGTAAATGGAGCAGGGTTGGCCATGGCCACCATGGACATCATCAAGCTCCACGGTGGTACACCAGCCAACTTCCTGGACGTAGGAGGTGGAGCCACAGCTCATCAGGTGACTGAAGCCTTCAAACTCATCACCTCAGACAAAAAGGTAAGAGCTCAGCTGCTCCCCCTGCTGGCTGTCAGTGAGGAGAGTTAAGTGTTTAACCTCATGCCGAAATGTAGATAATCTGCATAAAACTGTAGCTTTAGATGTTTCGCGTTACCCTAATTATCTTGAAATGTCAAACCTAAAAGAAAACGATAACATGGATATTGTCTTGTAAGGAGATCTATTTTCTTTTTGCTGTTTATGTCTATAATCTTTTCTTTTTGTTGATTTACAATATTTTAATTGTTTGTCTTGATGTTGCACAGGTTCAAGCCATCCTGGTCAACATCTTTGGAGGCATCATGAGGTGTGACGTCATAGCCCAGGGCATCATCATGGCTGTCAGAGACCTGGATCTCAAGATCCCCATTGTTGTACGGTTACAAGGTACGGTGTACACACACAACCAGTGTGACACAGCGAGAATACGCACAATAACAAAGAGATGATGAAAACTCTAATGTCCCTGAATGAAGAACTTGTGTTTAACACACACTGGGCAATAAAAACGCATGGCGTGTTATTGCCCCCCACGTGCCTGAAGCCGAGTCAGGCACCTGGTACTGCCTGACTCGGGTGGTACTGTGTAACATCACAGTTGCACAGAGGAGCCTCAGGAAAGGCATCGATGAGGCTAAACACAGATACAACCGGCACAGAAAGGAACACTTGGACGACAGCAACTCCAGGTCCGTGTGGCAGAAGATGAAGACACTAACTGGCTACAAAGAGCACTCCGTCCACACTGACACCGACACCACAGAGTACTCACTCCCAGAGACACTCAACAACTTTTTTTGCACACTTCGACCAGCCAAGAAAAATGGAAAGCACTGCCACCACTCAACACCAGATGGACAACCGCCCACAACTACAACTACACCAAGTCAGAGCCAGTCTTTGCAGAGTTGACGCAACGAAGGCCCTGATGGTGTCGCAGGAAGGATCCTGAAGGCATGTGCGGACCAGTTGGCAGGGGTACTTGCCATTTTCAGTGTCTTGCTCCTGCAAGCTACAGTCCCAACCTGTCTCAAGTCACCTACCATAACAAGCATAGTGGACTGCCTAAATGACTACCGCCCACTTGCTCTCACACCCATTGTCACTCAAAGTTTTGAAAGATTCATTCTCTCTGTCGTTAAGCTGCGATCCCTGCTGACATACACAAACATCAGTTTACATATAGGACAATCGGGCCAGCCGAGCATGCAGTTATCACAGCTCTCCACACAGCTCTTTCTCACCTATGTCAGGATGCTGCTTGTGGATTTCAGCTCCACTTTTAATAGTGTAATCCTCCACAAACTGCTTCAGAAGCTGAGCAACTTGGGCAGCTCACTGTGCTGCTTGATTCAGGACTTTCTGAGCAACGGACCACAGAACGTTGGGATGGGAAACATCACTTCAGCTACCCTCATCCGAAACACAGGTACCCCCACAGGGCTGTGTCTGCTCTACTCACTATTGAGTGGTAAGGGCGGCAGAGTGGACCACTGACTCACCACTACCGTCAGAGACATTTACACTGGTCAGCTCCAAAAGAGAGCTAGTTACATCTCCAAAGACCGCACTCACCCTGGACACGCACTGGTTACCCCACTGCCTTCTGGTAAAAGATATAGACTGATCAAATCCAGAACCAACAGATTTCAAAACAGTTTTAAGCCCCTAGCTGTCAAATCTGTGCCACCAATACCTCCCCCTTAGGTCTACACTGCACCCCCACCCACCCCACAAACACCATTGTCAAGTTTGCTGACAACGTTATAGGACTGATAACTGATAAAGGCCCTCTGTCTTACTGCTTGGCCCTGCTGGCTTCACCAACATCAGAAGAGTTGGCTGATGCAGGAGATGGAGCGGGTGGTGGATCCATGCTGAATAATAACTGGATTCACGTAGCGACTTCCTCCAAACTGTGTTGCAGAAATATGACCAGCAGTCTCCCTCTGACACTCCCACCGTTGTGTTTGTTGAATCCAAATTAATTAAAAATCTTTGCCTTTTTTTTTTCTTTTAGGGACAAGAGTGGATGATGCCAAAGCACTGATCGCCGCCAGTCCTCTGAAAATCCTGGCCTGCGACGACCTGGACGAAGCTGCTAAAATGGTACACACAAAAAAGAAAAAAATGAACTCAAAACACCTTTATTCTTTTCTCTGATCTTGCTTTTACATTTTGACTCCACGTACAAAAGGTTAAGACACAAGCTGCAGGGTTTAGCTGTGTATGTGGATACAGAAGTGGTTTGTGTGAGTGAATGTGAGGAGAGACGTCACCTCGGCTAAACGGCATATCTGGGAGAACGCTGCTTGTAGAAGTGGAAACATTTTATAGAGTAGGATTTTATTCAACTTGACGCAGTGCAATCCACCAAGGATTTAGTCACTTTCTTTCATTTTATTTTTTAAAGACATTTTCATAAATAAGAGAGCTAATTCAGAGACAGTTGTTTGTGTCCTTTTGAGGTTGATGGCGGAAAGACTAAGTTCTCAGGAAACTTGGGAGAACAAGGAAGAGTGTTTCTCTCATAGGTTTCCACCTTTCTGCATGGACTTTGTGTCATCTGTTTTGTGATAAATGTGTTAATTCTGTTCTTCTGTCTATTTGCAGGTTGTAAAGCTTTCTGAAATTGTGTCCTTGGCAAAAGAAGCTCAAGTAGATATCACCTTCCAGCTGCCCATCTAAGAAACTCCGACCTCCTGAGCTCCTCCACCCTCCTCCGCCGTCACCTCCCCCTTGACAGCCACAACTCCACTCTCCTCACCGACAGTAGGACTGAGCTCTCAAGACGACTCATTAAATCACGTCTTCATCATCTCTGTGGTGCGATGACAGATAACTGTTGGATCTCTAGTATTCTTTTTTTTTTTTTTTAAATTCTGACATTTTCCTGTCTCCTTCCAAGTGTGAACCCCATCACTTTGTTTTGCACTTGAGTCGATACGCACAAACACCCCCACCCTTCGATCCGCTTCCTCCACTTGCATGGTACTTTGGTCCATTTACTTCTGTGATTGTTGGGAACTTGTCTCAACCTTTTTTTTTTTTTTTTCTTTCTGAAACAAAAACACAACGGCAGTATAATTTGCTTTCAAGACGAGATTCCCGTTGCACGAGTGGACGGCTTCAATTCAACAAGGTTCTCTTGCCCCCCTCACCCTCCAGTCTTTGTGATTTCAAAAGTTACTAGAAAACGTCTGTTCATTGCTGGAGACACTGGAAATGTGTGTTTGTGAAACGATGTTGCTGCTGTATCATCCTCCCTGAAAGAAACATCTTGCCACTGTTGCTCCGGGTCACTCTGCCATCGAACCACAGAACAGCAACCACTTTGTTTCAGCTCTTTTCGCTTCTGCTTTAGGTCAGTCTTGTTAGACTGCGTTCCCTCAGCCAAACTGTTTAATAGTTGTGGTTGTTTTCCCTCCTCTTCCTCTCCCTCCTCAAACTCAAGCAGACATTGTGAGTTGTACGTGATTTATTTTATCTTGTAAATACCCAAACGGATGTTCTCACTCTGTAAGATATTTATGCTCCTCGCACAGAGGGCAACAAAGAGAAAAATAAATACAGAGAACACTGGCACTTCAGTGTTGTTGTTTTTGTTTATTAACATGTCTATTTTTCGATTCAGTAGGAGCATCAGTACTAGGAACAAAGTATGAATCTTAAAAAAAAAAAAATAATAATTACAAGTTCAGTATTTTATCTAAGTTTCAGTGAAACACATTCAAATAGTACTTCTCTGACTAAACCTTTTCTTCAAATTAAACCACTCAATTTAATGGTACCACAGAGGGGGACCAAAAATGTATTTAGTCAGTCACTGACTGTGCAAGTTCTCCTACTTAGAAAGATGAGAGAGGTCTGTAATTTTCACCATAGGTGCATATCAACTATGAGAGACAAAATGAGAAAAAAAAAATCCAGGTAATCACGTTGTAGGATTTTTGAAGAATTCATTAGTAAATTGTGGTGGAAAATGAGTATTTGGTCACTCAGGAACAAGCAAGATTTCTGCTCTCACAGACCTGTAACGTCTTCTTTAAGAAGCTCTTCTGTCCTCCACTTGTTACCTGTATTAGTGGCACCTCTTTAAACTCGTATAAAAGACACTGTTTGGAGTCTCAAACAGTCACACTCCAAACTCAACCAAAGAGCTGTCGAAGGACACCAGGAAGAAAATTGTAGACCTGCACCAGGCTGGGAAGAGCGAGTCTACAATAGGCAAGCAGGTTGGTCTGAATAAATCAGCTGTGGGAGCAACTGTAAGAAAATGGAAGACATACAAGACCACTGATAATCTCCCTCGATCTGGGGCCCCATGCAAGATCTCATCCCACGGGGTCAAAATGATCATGAGAACAGTGAGCAAAAATCCAAGAACTACACGGCAAGACCTGATGAATGACCTGCATAGAGCTGGGACCAAAGTAACAAAGACTACCATCAGTAACACACTACGCTGAGAGGGACTCTGCAGTGCCAGGTGTGTCCCCCTGCTTAAGACACCAACCGAGTCCTGTTGGAGCTGACCAGAAAGGAAAATAACTATATAATTCGTACTATCCGGCTGGTAAGGTTGATGGCATATATTTCATCCATCCATTTTTTTAATACCCGAGTCATAGGTCATGGGGGTCCGCTGGAGGCCATCCCAGCTCATTATAGGCAAAAGGCAGGGGTACACCTGGGCAGGTCGCCAGACCATCGCAGGGCCGGCTTATATTTCAGGTGGTTCAGAATTATATTCTGGTCTTTTCTCTATGAACGTGTTCAGTGCATGTGAAGAGTTCACGAGTATGAAGGAAACCAGCCTGCATGTGCATCGTGGTTTCTGTTTGCAGTGCTTGTGGAAATCAGAATGCTGTTTTTTAAAGACGGAGTAATTAGATAAGCAGTAGGGAAAGCAGAGGGACAAAAATGACAGAATGTCGGACATCTTTAATTTAGGAGTCTTTTACACCAGATTACGATCCTGCTGATCTTGGGCTTTTTGCCATTACCTAAACATCAAACAATGTGTTAATTACAACCTACAAATCCAGACATTTTATGCAGACTTTTATTGTGTCCCCCTAGTGAAATCCAACCAGAAGCTGTGGAACATCGTGTCCGTGAACACCACCATTTCTGTTTGTCTGTATGCGCAGTACATGTTAGTACTTATCACTTATACGTGGCGTTCATCCCAAAGTCCAGTTTTTCTCTGCGGTGCAGCTTGATAGTCGGCCAGTGGTGCAGAAAGACCAGTTAGTTTCAGTTTGAGCTGGGAATGACTTCACACTTTTTTAGTCTGTGACTTTTTTTTCTTCCCTTTTTTTAATGAAAAGGGAAGCATTGAAGCAGTTATGATAAGAAAGATGCAAAGTTTCCTGCTTCTGCTATGAATGCAGAAAAAAGTTTGAAATCAGCATTATAATATTTAATTTTTTTGTGTTCTAAGTTGTAAACTTTGAATGCAGTTGAGAATGACTTCTTGTAGTATACCGTAGCAGTACTGAGAGAGTTCAGTGGTTGTGGTAATATTTTAACCTCCAGCAGTTTCAGAACATTCTTCCAATTTTCAAATGCAATAAATATTTTCCAAACATTATGCTTTTATGTTTTCTGTCTTTTGAAAAACAGGATTATGCTGTGTGGTAGCATTTCTCCAAAAAAATAACATACTTCTGACTTTCTAAAACATTTATTCAGGATTAATCATCTATTAATTATTGTGATATATGCTACTTTGACATTCTAAATAAATCTTAAGTCTAACATTTTCTCTAAACATTCCCTTTTTTATTTTTAAAAATGTATTTCCCTTTTATTTTTATTTATTAAACTGGTAAATTGACCCAAACTATACAGGGAGAGTAAAAAAAATATCTAATAGCATGAAAGAACTAAAGTTTGAAGAATTTCAGCATACGTATATTGGGAATATCTTACTATGTTTAAAGTTTGTAATAATTGAAACATATTTGGAATCAGAATATGTTTTGCTTTTATAATTATTGTTGGTGTTTTGATTGTTTTGAAACCAGATTATATGTTGTCTTTGTGAGCACTTGCTCAAAGTTGTTGCCATGAAACTATCACTTTTGTGTACTTGTGGTTTGAATTAATTCAGTCCCAGCTGTGTGTTTATTCATAGTTTTCATGCATTTTCATTTTTTACTGTGAGGTTTCTTTTACTTTTCAGTGATGTTCATGACAGTTATGTTTAGTGATCATAATCTGTAAAGCCAGCAAGATTAGTTAATTAAATCTTCCCACAGCCTTAAATTCAGAATTCAAATTCATTTAGCTCTAAAATGGAGTCTTTTGGACGTGATTTTTGTGTAGCTATATTTTTATTAGATGTATACTGTCAGCTTTGCTGAATTTACATAGAAAAAAATTGGATACAAAAACAGTGACTTAATTCATGTATTATTAAAGAACAGTTTTGAGGCATAATTGTAACATTCAGTAGAAATGTAGCTCTAATCAATAGTTTCCCATTTCTCTTTGTCTGAAATGTTTTTACTGGATTTAGATCCTCAGCTTACTGTTTCGGTCCTTCTGATACTGATCCATTTAACTTACTTGCATATAAGTAGCTTATAACTCCATACCAAGAACTATTATTGTAATATTAGTGTAAACACCTTATCATTTGCTTTACATGTCATGCTGGAAGTATAATCACTTTTAACCATTTGCCATTAAAAAGAACAACACTGTATTTCACAAAAATAATACATATATTTAGTTCTCAAACTCTACTTCTTGATCATGTAGTGTAAAGATAAATGTAACATATTTGAGCAGAGCCATATTTCATGCTAACAACCATCAGAAATACACCCTGCAGCTTTACAATTTATTGGCGAAGTCATCTCCAAAGTCAATCATCAGTCTCAGTGCGGCCAGGATCAGAGCATTAATATCTTCATCTAAGGTGATTTCATCACTGTAGTTCTTCACAGGGAGGATGCAGTTCATGGGAATCCCCACTATGGAGCTGAGATCTGACATCTAAAATTTAAAGGAAGAACATTTCATTGTAATTTCAGTGTTGACCTCCATGGGTTCTTGATCTCACATTATAAAGAATTCCAGCTGAAATTCACCTTTTTCTTCAGATGTTTGCTCTTGTAGACGTTCCTCAAATTGTTTTGAGTTTCACCACAGGCCTCATCTATTTTGGTGAGAATAAGCAGCTGAGGAATACCTGCAGATAAATGAGATAGATGTATTTTACTTCATGTGAGGTGACATTTTTTAATGAAGTAACTTTTTAAATGTTAAGATTGATGTTTGATAAGAATCTATTTCCATATTTACATGCATTGACAATCAATGATAATCAGGAATGCATGGATGATTATGATTGTCATGCATTCAGAGCAGATAGACAGGCAAGTTATTAAAAAAGTTTTTTTGTTATTCATATGTTATATTATGTTAAGTTGGCTGATGTCCAGAATTCAAACAAAAATTATGACAAAAAAGGTTTTCTGTATATAACTTTTTTCTTTTCTTAAAGTAGTTTTAAATCACATAGAAAAACACTTCACAGACACCTCAACACAATTTATAAACCCCAGAAAAAACTTGAAATACTTCTGTAGGAGTTCAGTTTAACACTTGATTTACAGCGACAAGTATTTTTGACACAAAAGGTTCACACTTTATGAAATTTCTATTTAAGTCATCAGGTTCAGTATATTTTTACTTTACTTAGATATTATACAATATCACAAAACTCAATTTTACCATTTTCCTAAGTTGCATTTCAAGATATCGAAATGGATAAAGCAGCATGAGAAGAACTAAAACGATGGAGAATAAATGGAGAAAAAAACTTGATTGTAAGAAACTTTAAAGTTATCGAGAGAAGTCGACCTAGAGAGAGAGGAAACAACAGTTCCGTTTGTGATGCATAGGACAACGGCACACATAGTACTGAGCTTGAAAGACACTCTGTTCCAAAGTCTGTTGTTGATCCAAAGACTGTTGCTGATAATAA